>JAAGNO010012795.1:73670-84209 GCA_033439905.1 Ceryle rudis | reverse complement strand
AAAATGCTTGAACTTTGAAGGGCACTGGATAGGCTTATTCAATGAGGTATGAATTTCAGATGTGGGCTGAAGAAAGCTCAGCCGGGGGAAAACTGGACTCAAGTCTTGGTTAAAGAAACGAGCTTATAATTTATATTTTTAAAGTAAATGTATTTAATTAATTTTTAGTATATCTGCTATTATACTACCACCTAATGGTAAAAGATAATTAAAATAGCATACAACTACATAAAGATGCATGACAATCCCTGCAATTCAAACACTTGCAACTAGGAAGATCCTTTTCTCTGTATTTTCCAGATATCTTATCAATCATTCTGTAAAACATGCTTTGTACTCCTTTGGTTAGATTTCTAACTTTACCTGGAGTTTTTACTACTTCAATTACATTTCTGAATGACAGATTATTAGAGAAGCATGTGTCATTACAGATAAGGTCATGCTAGTCTCCTGTGTTCCACAGTATAGAAATTTCCTGTCTACATACAGTTATGCTGCCAGTTGCTTTGAGCTACAATATTCTATTTTTACTTAAAAAAGAATATTAACATCTTCTAATTTTAAGATATATTCACTTAATTTTGTAGAAAAGGATTTAGAGGGTTGTTTCTTGTTAGACAAGTTGAGCAGGAACAGCAATATATCCTTGTGGCAAAGGCAGCCAGACACATACCTGACTTTACCACTAAAAGCATCAACAAATTGAGAGAAGTGATCATTCTCTGCTACTCGGAAAGTTACAGAAGGGTGTATGTGTCTAGTTTCAGGCTCCTTACTACAAGGCAGATATTAATTTACTGTTTTGTCTTGGAAGAGGCACCAAAATGATTAGGGGACTGAAGCATGTGATACAAGAGGAAAGACAAAGACTTCAGTTTGTCTAATCTTAAAAAGAGATCAAGGGCAGATCTCATTGCAGCCTTCAGCTACCCAACAGAAGAATATGGAGAAGATGGAGACAGACTCCTCTCAAAGATGCAGAGAAAAAAGACAAGAAGCAAAGGCCACAAGTTGTAGCAAGGTAAATTTCAATTACATATTTAAAAAAAACAAGCCAAGTTAGAATTAGGGTAGTCAAATATTGGATGATGTTACTGGACAGACTGTGAAATCTCCATCATAGAATATGCTTGGAGCTGGACTGGAAAACAGCATTAACAAGTTGCTCTAAGTTTGCCATGCTTTCAGAAGGCTTTTAGTTATCACATGGAATGGGTTGCCTGATATATTAATAGGCCGTTTTAAAATTCATCAAGGATTTCACATGGAAAAAACTATCAGCTTTCTGAACTTCTCCCTACCTTTTCTCAACTTATTGCTGACATAACAACTGAAATATACGCAAAATCTTTGCCCAGCTTTTTGGCTGGTATAGCTTAGTACCATTTGCTTCAGAATGAAGATTCTTATTTGCTTTTTTCCCCCATGTGCATCTCATCTTTAGATTAGATATAAGAAAGATATTTTTTACAGTAAGAGTGGTGAAACACGGGACCAGTGTGCTCAGAGAGGTGATACACATCCTATCCCTGGACACATTCAAGGTCAGGCTGGATGAGGCTCTAAGCAACCTGATCTAGTTGAAGATGTCTTTGCTCATTAAAGGTCATCTGGTCCAACACACCCTGCAAAGGTCTCTTCCGATACAAACTATTCTATGATTCTATAATCATATTATAACAACATAGAAGAAAAAGAATAAAACATGTATTCTTTAATAAAACAAACTGCAGATGGGTTTAATGTCAGCTAAACAGAGCACAGATTAATTAATTTTGCTGTTTATTAGATTTCAATAAAAAACCCATTTGATTGTGTTCATGATTATGCACACATTTTTGAAGACTTCAATAACCAGAAAAATAAAAGTATGGTGCGTAACCAATATTTTAGTTGAATTTTAAATTCCAATTTTTTATTTCCAGTTACTAATCTATATTAAAATAAAAAACTTCAAATTAAGAGCTTCCTTTATTTATGTGTTAAAGATTAGATATGTGATTAATTTGTCTACTCAAGCTATTACTACTGCAATTATAAAACATGGATCTCTGTTTATCCATCTTAGTATAGCGGAATTATAACCACTGACAGTAAACACTTTCAAAAGTTGATCCCTGAATTGAATACATTTGTCCCTCTTTCTCCAACTTTGAGCATTTGAAGCAAGAAACTGACCATTGAAGTTCTAAATAAAGAGCAAAAGAAACATTCCAGATCACACATTATATATACATACATTAATATATTAAAACACATTTCATTAAAATCTGAATAATAACTGAAATATAAAATCAGTTTTAAAAAATGTCCTTCTTTAAAAAAGATATGAATTATAAAAGTATTGGAAAGTGCTGATCAGATGATAGATGACACTGGATACCACAGTATCATCAATTTAAAGAAAAGGGCTAGTTAGATGAACAATTTTAGTCAAAAAGAGATGACTTTACTTAAATAATAATTCAACTCAATTTCTGCTTGAACTTGTCTTGTGTCACATGCAATTCTAAACAGGAAAGGAACTTAAATCTGTGCTCTTAAGTGTTTTCTGCCTCATAATGTCTGCTTTTAATCTGAAACATACATCGTGCACTCAGTTGTCCTTCCTGTGTACCAATGCCTTCAAAATTCTAAGGGAGTGCTCTGTTCTATGCTGTTGATGTCTGCAGAACATGTTTTGTTAAGACAACCTTCTGATATAATGCTTCTGCTGCATCTCTTGGCTGAGAAACTCAGTGCGCACTTGGCTATAAGCATTTCCTTTGCTGCAGTGCAATAATGCCCTTGTTTGATTAATTAAGCATTTTGACATTTTTAAAGCACAGTTGTGATGTTTTATCCTATGAGGACAGTAGGCAGAACCAACATCCACTGTTGCTAGGAAAAGCTTGAGGCTTATGACCACTTTTGTTGAATTTACCTTTCATTCCACATAAAGTAAATGAGTTGGAATTAACAGGTCTCTCCTTGCAAAAGTGAACAGGAAGTCTGACAAAGTAATTCCCTGATAATCACAGCAAATTAGTTTTGAAGTCCACCAACATGGAACAATTCTTTCTGGCATCAAGCCCAGGTAGTAGGCATAAATCCCTTATCGTAAAATAGTAGTATTAATTGGGAAATCCAAACTAAGGAGAAGTTCATTTTTTCTCTCTCTTTTTTTTTTTTTTTTCCCCCCTCATTTATTTCCTTCATTCTGTTTTTATCCTGGTTTAGAAAAAAACAGTTTGTCAATATTATGCGCACATGTACACAGCATATACGTATAGTAGTCAAATTTTTATTGTACATCTACAACTAGAAAGTCTACCCACATCTTGCTTTGGAGCTGTGTGTGGAAAAGAAAAAAAAAATCACACCTACCAGCTGCAAATTCAGGAACCTTTTATTTTCAAAGATATAGCTTCTCACAATTACATGCAACTCAGGCTGTTGCAGTCCAGGCTTGATAATTTACTCTGAGAGAAGCCTAAAAGACTGATGGCTGGGTGGGGGGAAGGCAAAATACACCAATTCCTGTTAGCAGAAGCAAACATTCCAGAGTTCTTATGCATCTTGAAGCTGTCAATCTCACGTCAGGGACTGATGCCAATGAATTGACTTAACTGCTGCAAAAGCAACAATCAGATAATCAGACAGGCACGCCAAGTTACTCTTTTAACTGTGTGCATGTTACAGTGTTTTGTAATTGTGCTAATATTCCTGGTTTGAGTCTCTATTTGTCTGCGTATGTGCAAGATCTTAGACACAGAGCAGTAAAAAAACCACTATGGTGAGTCATATATTATTATGATATTCCTTTTTACATTCTGGAAATGAAGGGACTTTGAGTACTCAGTATTGGTACCACTAACCGCAGTGAAACAAACTTCATTATGATGGGGTTTTTTGTTTGCATTATTGGTTTCATTTGTTTCATTTTTTGTTTATTTTTGGGTGCTACCTGGCATATCAGGTGTATCTCATGTACACTGATGACCACAGCTGAAATTTTGAAACAAAATGATCAATTCTTTGAAGAATGTACCTCGGGGAGGTCAAGTACATGAAAATTAGATAAACTTTCCTACTGCTTAAGTTGTCAGATACATATGGCAAACTTCAACTTAGGGATTCCAACTCGCCAAACTAAAGAAAAACCGTAACTTGTCCCTGGTCATGGAACATAATCATGTCTCTTTAGACATCATGATTCTTCAATGATATCTTTGACAATGATAGCTACTGATGATGCTGTCACACTGACTTAAGACTTTTATTATGCTGTCCATAAGAATATAAAGAAATCTTTAATTCTGAGATATCTACTCTGATTTCCAGAAGAGGAGGAATGGGTTTGTAGAAGAAATTCACAGCTCCATGATCAAGATAGAATTTGAAATAAAAAAGCAAAACAAAACTAACAAAAAACCCCACCCACAAATATTTCCCCAACTACATATACATATATGCTTTCCAAAACAAGTTTCATATATCATAATCATAAAAATGTAGAAAATCAAGAACTTCAAAAAACAATCAGATAAGAGATCCCGCCATGCCTTATCACGCATATCCAAACTCTGCAGAATAATCACTTACCAGCGTAGATGTGTACTCAGCACAGTTTTTGCAATTGTCCAAGACCTAGTTCAACTTAATCTACAATTACATGATTTAAAGCAGACCCTGAAATCCTCATCTTCCATCTCCAAACAAGCACTTCAATCACCATCTTATTGTATGGACAATAGAGCTGAACAGAAAGGAACCTGGATCTCCCCAAAAGGAATTCACATGCTCTAAGAATTTGACTATTGAAAAAAGAAAAATTAAAAATGCATGTTCTTCTCTATGTATGTTTTCAAAGGCAGAGTTAAGGTGCTTAACTTAAGGTGGTGAATTGTCTAGTAGATGGGCATTTCTGTGACACCTCAGTTATATCCTCTCAACTAAGGTTTCACTCAGAATGCTGCCTTCTGTGAGTCTCTCCAGCAGATAACTGCGTGGAGAGAGGTATAAAGAACTCAGGCACACCATCAAATGTAAGTTCCACAGACATCAGGCTCTCAAACATGCTTTTTGGTTGTATGATACACTTTTGTAGGTCTATTCCCAGATGCCCACTTATACTGACAGCCAAATATCTCTGAAAATTATATCTCAAGATAGCCACATCAAGACAGGGTTATCTGTAAGGTGTCTTCAGAGACAAACTGATAAGAGCAAATGATAAAAGCACTGAACACTCCATTTTTTTCATCAGTTGGGTTTCACCACTAAAACTATTTTGACTGGAAATTAAATGCCAGCACGTCAATAGACTGCCAAGAACTTCCTGAAGAAATACAAGATTTAGGAGAACAGTGGTGAGGGCAATAAGATAAACAGTTTCAACAGTATAAAGAGACACATTAAATACAACAACAGTTAAATAGGATGGTAAAAGATAAAACATCTGGATTTTTGGTTCATTAGGGACACATAAAAAAAAACAGAGGAGATTTTGCAAAAATGGTGGCATGTGGACAGATTTAGAATAAAGAGGTGAGAATTGCCAGTCTTTGGAGAGTGGGAATATCTAATGTAGTCTATACAACAGCAAACTGCAATATTAAAGATACTGGTTTATTTATACCCTCATCCATAATGCATCTTCTACCTAATAATTACCTTCCATAAAGCATAATGGGAATTAACTTTACAGGGAATTCTTTTATTGGTATTATTATTGTACATGAGATGACAAAGTACTTATGCTTCAAAGAACGACTTCAGTGTCAAGGTTAGTAACCATTAGTCTGCATCTGAAAGTAATTCATGAAGACTGTAGTTGATAATATGAACAAAATAGTCCCATTTCATTATCCCGTTTCAACACCACTGCAATCAACACACATGCTCAAGATACATAAGTAGCACATATTGGAAATTAAAATCTTTTTTCTACAACTAGTTATATTTGTACCATTATTATGTACTATTAACCTTTGTCACAACCACTGCAAAGAAAGTGCAACACCAAACGTCATGCTTTCCACAGCTTCCACTTTCAACAGAGAGCAGACAAAGTAGCAGTCTTACTAAACTACCAACACAAAATGATACTGATTATCCTCACATGAAATACGCCTATTGTTTGATCTTACTATTCATCAAACATTCTTTACTAAAGAAGGACTTGCTCTTTGCCAGACAACTTCTTTATTAAAGCTAGCAGTCGGATTATCATGCTTACAGCAGAATAGTAGAGATATAATCCTTCTTCCTCATGTCAAAAGGAGAAAAGTAATCAATCATGTTGTAATTAACACGAAGAAATGTAATTATCTTTATCTTTTTTCTAGTCTTGCATTTTATAAACTAGATGGAAACCATACAGGAGAAAGCAGTTAATAGAACAACTCTATAAGCTGAGGCTTGGACATATACCCCAGTAACAGAAAGTACACTTATTTATAAAGCTGAAAGGTTTATCAGCATGCGATGTGGAAGGGGTTCTGATTATCAGAAAAACTGATGGCTCTACAAAGGTAACATATGATCACCTTACAAATTAGCTTTCTTATTCCTTTCATTACTTTTTATATCCCGATGAGCCATACATTACCACAGGTAACCTAATCTTCTTCCACAAACATCCATGCAGTTGCTGTGCATATTAAATGTTAGATATTCATTAATTCATTTAGCAGAAACATTTTAATGAACTCTGTGTGTAAATGTAAATTTGTAAAATCCTTTTCTTGGTGGTTTTACGTCTTAAGCACAGTTTTTAATGTTGTTTCTTGGTTCAGTTACTGATTTGCAAAACTATGTCCAAATTGAGATTGCACGTACTTTAAAGGTATTAAGTCTTAAAGTATACAAATGCGTACCAAGTAACATTTGCAAAAAATTCTCTCTAAGTTATTTTGTTTTTATTTGCAGTACTTCCATACAACTAATAATACATAAGCAAACCAGTACATTACCAAAACCTAAATTATGCTTTCGTGCTGTTACCTCATTTTAAAACACAGTTGGTGCCAGGTTAATAGTGACTTTAGTCATCATAATTTTCTCACAATCATTCTGTAGATTCCTTACAAGAAGGAATTGTTGTGTAGCCTACAGCACACCAAAGAATGTGGCTTGATATCCACTTGTCAAGCTAGAATTTGCAAGCACAGTAATTAGTAGTGATTGGAATTTGACATACTAAGCATGACTGTGCTCCTTAAAACTGCTGAAATAGAAACCTGGGGGGAGGGAAAGAAATTCTGAGAAGTATTCTGGTATCAGTACACTGCTATGCTGTCACAAAGTTATTCACAATATTGTAAACTAGCCACTGCAACTTCTACCAGGATTCAAAGGCCTACTTAGGCAATAGCCATGTTGATCATTCTCAAAGAATGCCTCCCAAATGAAACAGAAACACAGTGTTGTGTAAAGCATGTATCACAGCTGCTGAAGGAGATGAACTGCCAGATTCATTAGTCAAAAATTGTCATGCACTTTTGACACGACTAAGCAGGACAGAGGAACCCAGCACAACAAATAGGGCATTTACTCCAACTTCTTACACATTTTTGGTGAAATCTATTGCATATTAATCCTCTTAGAGGCACTGTTGCTCAATATTTTTTTTGTGATACTTCTTTCCTGCCTAATAAAATTGTGTCAGTATCTTTGAATACATTGGCCTACAGGTACCTTGAAATATCTTCTAAATGACAGCGTCAATATGTAGGAGTTCTCTGGAAAGAAATGCTGAATCTAGCAAGGATTTTTAGAGAGTCTTTTTTGCTTTTACTCTTTTTGCTGTGTAAGAAGGAAAGATGCTTTCGCACCATTAAGTATACAGAGCAAACCAGACCTAAAGTTTTGTTCAGAGATATCAGTATTACATCGCACAAGGAAAAATGGTTTTCAGAGAGCAAATATTTAGTACACTAAAGAAACTAGGTTTCCTGGCAACATCTCAAACAAGGTATCTCAAAAGCAGAACCTTCCAAAACATTAGGCACTCCTAAAAAATTTGTCTGTTATCTTTTGTCAGTAGACACAAATCTTGTAGTTAAAACTTGACATTTCAGGCTCCATTTCTGTAAATGGTTCAATAAAGGTCTAAATCTGTTTCCACCTTGCAAATTTATTTTCTGTGACTATGGGTAGTTTTGAATTCAAAACTGCATTTCTTTTAATTGCTCTCCAGAATAGAACAACTTCTGAAAAACACAGTGCTTGCTCATCACTTCTTATTTTCAATGCTCTTATTTAAGTTTCATATAAAGGAATATGAAAAGGGATGTGCACATACACAATTTATTCATTGCAAAACACTGTCACTCCTTTTATTTATATTACAACTGCTAAACATACAATTCCCCAAATCACAGTTTGAGGCACACTCAAAGTGTTAGCATGATAAAACTAAGTGCTATCAAGTCAAGAAGGAAAGGGCAAAGCATTCATAAAGAGCTACTGATTATTTTACATAGAGAGTACACAACTTTTGTTTAGGCTCTAAGGAACCAGTTGTTGAAGATTGTGATTTTTATAAATTGCAGCATAGGATTCCAATTTAAAAGGAGTCTAAGAGGAGGAATTATTTAAAATAGATAACCCTTGGTATTTCCATGTCTATCATTTTCCTACATGCATGAACACAGACAACATACTATGTACAACCATATATACCTCAACAATTACTTATATTCTTGCATGTAATATGTGAGGTTTATTAGGAATTTCTATTTACATTGGCATTTTCAGAAACATGGTTTTCTTTCACCTGAATACTCTTTTGTCTATGTAGATCTCAATACAGGAAAGTACTTAATGGAAACATGAGAAAATAGCTATCTTGCACATAAAAGTCTACAAAGAGAACACCTAGAAACCCACATAGCTTAAGTGTAACACTTAAACTACTAGGAAAAAATAATATTCTTTCAGCTGTGTTTTGATGGGACTGAATTGTAATACTGACAGACAATAACCCCTGCAAAGGGTTCAGATCTGCAGCTCTTAACAGGTGTTTGCTTCTTGCAGATCAGGCATTCAGGCTCTTAAGAGTCTGAGATTCAAGTCACAGAATCTTATAGAACCCTAGAATGGTTTCAGTTCGAAAGAACATTAAAGAACATCTAGTTCCAATCCCCATGCCATGGGAAGGGACACTTTCCCCTAAATGAGATTGTTCAAAGCATCATCCAAACTGGACTTGAATGCTTCCAGCAGAGAACTTCCACAATCTCTTAGGGCAACCTTTTCCAGTGGCTCACCACCCTCACAGCAAAGAATGTCTTCCTTATATGTAATCTAAATCTATACTCTTTCAGTTCAAAGGCATTACTCCTTGTCCTATCACTACATGTCCTTGTAAGAAGTCCTTCTCCAGCTTTCTTCTCCAGGCTCAACAATCCCAACTCTTTCAGCCTGTCTTCACAGGAGAAGTGCTCCAGCCCTCATCTTCATGACCCTCCTCTGGACTCTTTCAGACATGTACATGTCCTTCTCATATTGAGGGCCCCAGAGCTGAATGCAATACTCCAAGTGGGGTGTCACCAGAATAGAGGGGAAGAATCACCTCCCTCAATGTGTTTGATATGTTTCTCTTGAAGTAGCTCAGGATACAGTTGGCTTTCTGGGCTGCAAGTGCACATTGACAGATCTTGTTAGGCTTCTCATCAACTAAAACTCCCATGTCCTTCTCCTCAGGGCTGCTCTCAATCCATTCTCCACCCGGCCTATATTTGTGCTTGGGATTTCCCCAAGCCAGGAGAAGGACCTTGCACTTGGCCCTCTGTAAACTTCATGATGCTTACATGGGCCTACCTCTCAAGGTACCTTGGGATGGCATTCCTTCCCCTCTAGCATGTCAGCTGCACCAGACAGCTCACAATCTCAGCAATTTCCTAACAGTTATTTCAACAGCTGACTGAGTGCTGTTGCACGCTGATTGATGTAGAATTCATTATTATTCATCTTTGTTACACATTGCATAACCCATTTGGTACGGAACTGTGAATTCAATTACAAGTTCTCTAAAAGTTTACACATCAGTTTTCTAGATGCAGTCCAAATTGTTCAAAATCTTAAGTGTATAATATCTCTTAAGTACATAATGTTTGTTTTCATGACACAGATTGAAGTTGCACTAATTTATATTTCCAGAAATTTTTACTTATGTTTCCTTCTGATGACTGCACTTTTACCACCTGGTGAGAGCTGCAAGGGATACTTAAATGTGTACAAAACATGTTTAAACACAAAAACTAGGGAGTTTACTAAAAATGAAAAAAAAAATGTGTCAAACTATTATAGCTTGGATATTATCAATGCTTAGTATGGCACTGAATTATAAATCTAATATACATGGTTAGACAATGACATTTTAAATTCAACATAAAAAGGAACTGGGAAAAAAAATGGCCTGCCAGATCATTACCTCATTACTTGGGTACTAAAGAACTGGAATACCCTGGACAGTGAGAAAGAAAAGAAAAGAAAAGAAAAGAAAAGAAAAGAAAAGAAAAGAAAAGAAAAGAAAAGAAAAGAAAAGAAAAG
>JAAGNO010012795.1:58969-73570 GCA_033439905.1 Ceryle rudis | reverse complement strand
AAAGAAAGAAAGAAAGAAAGAAA
This sequence comes from Ceryle rudis, assembly GCA_033439905.1. Lineage (NCBI taxonomy): Eukaryota > Metazoa > Chordata > Aves > Coraciiformes > Cerylidae > Ceryle > Ceryle rudis. The sequence continues at coordinate 73,547 of JAAGNO010012795.1, read as the reverse complement.
GAAAGAAAGAAAGAAAGAAAGAAAGAAAGAAAGAAAGAAAGAAAGAAAGAAAACCATAAGATTTTTCATGGATCCCTCTTGCTTTTGGTATTTGCAGCTCAAAGCCAGAGATTTACAGTGGTTATGATTGGATAGACAGAAGCATCTAAGTGTCTGTGTACCCCATCAAAATACTTGAAGTGTGCTACTCAATGTAAATGTCTAGGTGTAAGCAAGAATATTTGCAGGTTTACAGGCTTTATTGGCTTAGTTCTTATGCCATGCTAAAGCAGTAAGACTATTCTAGACTTAATTTGATCTCGAAGGCATCATGGCTGCCTTCACACAGTGCTTAATCTGACCTAATCAGCCTGGTAAAACCAGAACAGCTTGATGCCAACTGCCTCTGCAGCACAGCTGCTTTACAAACCAGTTAATCCATCCCCAAATAACAAAGAATTGACTGTTGAAAGTATGGAGAAATAAGCTGTAGGTTGATCCTTTGTAACTGGGACTGAAGTGTAAAACTCTTTTAGTAAACTATGTACACACATCAGTTAAATTTATTGAAAGGTACAGTAGAAAATAAAGCGTGAAATTACAGCAGCTCTAAATTTAGTATAGGGATCTTCACAAAGACAAGAACACTACTGATTTTCTTCTCTGAAGGGGAAAAAGGCTATTTACAAATAAAGGAAAAATGTATTTTATCTTTTTAGGCAGTATTTCATTAAGAACTTCAATGTGTCCCTCTGCAATCTTTGTACTTTTGCATTGCTACATAGAGGAAAGAAAGCATTTCCTAGGCTTCTCATTTGTGTGCTATTCTAATACTACTCACACAAGCAATTTGTTTTAAGAGACATACTATTTGTAGCTTGACTACCACATTACAGTTGTGTGAAGAAAATTGCAACACAGAAACGCCCTTAACCTCTATTAGTCTTCAGTTCTATGGAATGCATTTTAACCTGTCAGATCTTGTGTTCCACTGCTCTAAGATCAAGCCATATGTAATATTCATCAGTTTAAATAATGTCGGAGACAAAGACTATTCACAGCAACTTCCTCAAACACAGAAACAAGTAACTGCTGTTGAATATTCTAATACCATTTGTTATCTATCTCAGCAACTGAGAGAGTTCATTATTGGACAAATTATTTTCTAAGTTACTGATGCTGAGCCATAAATAATTGGAATCAGTAGAACTATTCCCAAGCATTTTTCTGCTGTGCTTTTACATATGGTGTCTGCTTGGAATGGGTAACAATTACATAATTGGGGAAACATTTTTCTTCCATATATATGCGTTTCTATTGCATTTACTGCAAGCTTGTATAACATTGAGTTGATCTTGTAAATGAAATGGAGGGAGATGTAAGTTTCCTTCTGGAAAAAGAATTTTTCCATAATTTCCTTATCTCTAAAATTTCTAATGACAACTCATGCTTTATGAAGCTAGTAGATCTGCAAACACCACAATTTTGAATGAACAGCATAAATATGCTGTGGGCAGGCTTGGTACATGCTGCAGCATGTTATCAGGCAGTTAAAAATAGGAATACATCAGAACAAGGTGTGATGTTTTCCCTTAGTGAAAAAAAACAGCCTTACACAAACAAACAATAACTGTACCTTGTCTAGAATCACAAATATATAGAATGAGTAGTATCTAGATGGTTCCAGCTCCTGATACAACAGCGTAAAGCATGGACTTCTGAACTGGCACAATTCCTCTTTCCTTTGATAAGGTAAGGACTCCTATCTCTTAATAAATTCATAAATGCTCTGCTGATCTAGATGCTTTATAGACAAGGTCAATGCAAATTCAGCTGGAACTACTGTCTCAACTAATGAATGCTGTTATATTCCAGTGGAGCAGCTGCTCCCATGTCTCATCAGTTTAGCCAATAAGCCATGCTGGGTAGAATAACCTTGAGGGCAAGAAGCAAAAAAATTCTAAAAACTTGCAACATCTTCTAAAATCACTGCAAGAAGAAAAACTTGTGCGGCTACCTGTATAATCTCCCATGTCAAAATCAAATACAGTTATGATAAAACCCATTAAAGTCGCTAAAACTAATATTCTAAACCAGTTCTGTTTCTTCATAACTGCTGTCTGCCTACTAAACACTTTTTAACTTCTATTACACTTTCACTGCAAAATAGCTAGGAAATTGAACTTGCACAATGAAGTAAATTAAAAGTTAGTAGCTATATGAGGGCATTCTTTTCTTCATTGTTATTAAAGATTTACCATTTGCTTCTAGAATTTTACACTGCAATGACTGCCGTTTTTCAGAACCTCCCACTGTTTTGCCCCATGTAAGAGGTTGGAAGGAAGCAATAAAGACTATTATTTCTCTTGCTACATATATAAATTTTCTCAATACATTCAGTGGTATAATTCTCCATTCTGAAAACAAATACTGGCTTTATGTGTCATAGAGGTTACATATCTTACCTCATTCAGCCTATAAAGAGCACTGAGTATAGGAGGCTATCCAAAACTGAAAATCAGTTTGTGGAAAATACAAAGTATGTTCTTATCCCTGAAAAACAATGATTTTATTACAAATAGTTGCCAATATCTTCTAGTTATGTTTGTAATACCATACACCATATAATTGTTACATCTCACTTCAGTTGGAGCAGTGATGAAGCAAGGTACCTAAATGGGCTACCACCCATTGTAGAGTCAGGTGAAAGTGAAATAGACTTCTTCCTTCTTCCATTCATTGTTCTGGTAAAATGTGGCCAAAAGCACATTAAATCCCCAAGCAGTTCTTCAACCTAGAATTCTGCCACTTAGGCAGTAAAGCGTGAACCCTTCCTCTACATTAAGCCTACTAGCATAAGTAACTCTCACAATATTCTTCTACTTTTGTTCTTTTACTGAATAAAAGTACTCCATACAGGGCATTTTTCTCAGGATAACAAACTTAGTATCTGCTTGACTATATTCAGTCTGTTTTTGCAGCTCCACTGGCATTAAATATTTACCTTCCACTTCTGAAAATTCAACCTTTAATGAACACCTTCAAGTTTTCCCTGCTAACTCTCACTGTATTACATCATAAAATTTGAAAGTAGTAAGTAGCAAAGGTTAGTGTTACCTTCATCACATGGAAAATCATATTCATACTGGATAATCTGATGCAGAAATGGTACTTTCATATAATTAGGTCTCAAGTGAGTTTAAAACACACACAAAAAAATCCTAAAGAAAACCAAAATAACAGAATGACAGATTTAAAAAAAAAAAAAAGTTCTTACCAAAGCACACCACAATTCTTACTTTAAAGTGGTTTCACATTTGATCATTTCAAAGTAGCCATTATGAAGGAATGACCAGGTCTAAGGATCCCCTTTACTGTCTGAAGTTGATCACCTGTAGTAAAGTCAGTTTCAGAGACACAGGTTTCTGCATTTCCCAAGTAGGTGAAAGAGGAGTAGATATGAATCATACTGACTGAGCAAATTCCACTTCTCACACTGTGACAACAGCTTTCCTACTCACAAAGTGTTGCTTCAGAATACACCTAGTTTATTTTATTCCTTTGTCAGGAATTGTCCTTCTGAACCAGAGCATTAGAGGTGATTTGCACAGATGGAGCCTGAGAAATAGAACAGAGTTCAAGATATGACCTTAAAATAAGCTGGTTGAAATTTTCAAAACCCAGTGAAAAAAGCCAAACAAACAAACTGGAATTTCAGGACAAACATCACAGCAAATTACAGAACTTATCAGTGTATGAAAATACTTTTGTGCAAAGGACAAAAGGTAGCCTACAATGGAGAAGGTTCTGCTTTAATTTTTGTCTTCTTATACTAGGGCAGTAAAACATCTACAAACAAATACACATTCCAGATGGCTAAGGCAAGCCTACTCATTCCTAATAGATTCAAGACATTGTTTAATATCAACTTCACTCTTGCAGAAGCAGAATTATCCCTGCAATACTACCAAGGTCAGTGAAAGCATAAGTTGCCTGCTGTGCAAGTATCATTGCACCATGCAGAACAGCCCAGGAGACGCATGTTAGGTAAGTGTATCTGTCCACATTAAGCCACCTCTGTTGATAAATTGTGCTTGTGTAGACATTAGAAGGACTTTAACTAAAGCACAATTACATGGAAATTGAAGAATAATCGGGCATAACTAATTCATAAACAGACAACAAATACATCATGGTTTTATTTGTCAAATCTTGCCATCTGTTGCATACTTTGTAAGTAGAAAAATCAAAGAAAAGGAGATGACTTTTCCCCTACAGTGATCAAACTCTTGAATTGTTCCATATCCTTTCAGATTGTAATACACAGAAGTTCATTGACTTAAGGCCATTTTGCAAGTTTTTGACAGGCAAGAAACAATGAAAAATAGGATTATCAACTGAAAGGATGCCAAGTGTTTGAAAGTCATTAAAAAAATAAATCAAATACCTCTTTTCTTCTAAAGTATTTTATTCAGATTTTTTTTTTCGAAACCTGTTTCAAAACATACCACCTGCTACATTAACAAACAAGCATGCTGTAAAATTCGTAGTAGTATTTGGTGGCAAAAAAAGGATTCTCCAGTGAGCAGACAAATACAAAAAAATAAGTTAGTTTCCAAGGCTCCCATATTCAAAAAGATAAAAATATTATAATGATGTCCATATATCCTGTTCATTATTCATTTTTTTTTAATCACTGATTAGCAGACTGTTACAGTAAGGAGTCACATTAAGCTAGCCTTACAATAAACACCAAATCTACTTACAACTTCGTACAAACCAAATTTTCTGAAAATAAAAATCTTGCCATGCTTTTCTTATACTTTGGAGTTATTTCAAAGTTCTTCACTAAACACATAAATATTTATATAATGTGTTCACATACGCATATGGATGTATCTGTATGCACATAAATACATACACACACATGTTAAAAGTAATTTTTATGAATGCAAGTAGCTGCATGCAAATAACATGCAGGCAGACATGTTTCTTTTACCCATTCCTTCTGCATGGGAAAATCAAGTCAGATAGAAGGAAAAGCTCAGGATATAATATTATTAACTTTTATATAAAAGTCATAGGCTAGAGCTTTAAGCTGAGCATTTAGGAATGAGATATTTAGGCTGCCATACATCTGCCTTTGACTATATAATTTCCTTACATATTAGTAACTAAAAAGCAAATAGAATTAGAAAGAATTACAAACTGACAAAGAATATTATTATACCAGTAAGTATTTAAATAACATTCTAAACATGCGCAGTTTTGCACCTGCCACTCTGGTATAGATGAATCAGTATAGTGTTTTTTAAGTCTCATAGCCAGGCATCACTAACAGGAAAAACTATCTGTTTACAGAACCAGATTGTATTCACAGTCTCTGTCTTTGGTGCCTACTTCTCCAGTAACTGATGAGGGAAAAGCTGTAAACAAAACCATCTGCTGGTGTCAATACTTTCTCTTAACCAGGTAATCACTTTCTCTGCATTAGTTGCTGCTCATTTCCTTCCAATCTAATTTTTCAAGGGGACTGAGGTGGTTAGGATGGGAAGCTTAACAATTTTGAGCTTCCAACTTCCTTTGCAGACAGCAAAACCATGCTGCAGACAAGGCAATGTATCATGACTCTTCCATTTACAACTAGTTAAACAAGCTATTAAGTGTACAATGTTAAAGTTTTATAGGTTTTGGTTTCACAAGGACCTTAAAGATGAGTTCAATCTCTTCAGCCTTGTGTTAAAATGGCCACACTGTAGCCTGAAATGACTGGTGGCTCTGGTCAATTTGAACAGATTGATTTATGAAGTGTTATAAAGCAGCTGCACTCTTATTAAGTCAGAATGGAATTTTCAATTATGCTAATCTGTCTTCATTGATCAACTTTGGTTTCTGAAATAAAATGGTTTCATCTAGGAGTAAACAAGATCTTTATATAAGAGCATACAGAACATCATCCTTAAGGAAAACCCAGTATTTTTAACACCATCACTTAGCAGTAACAGAAACAATATCTTCCATCAAACTTTTCCTAACCAGACTGGAGAACTGCATGCTTGAGGCATATTGAAGTTTAGGCTAGCTTCTGTTTTTCCAGGATGTTTGAAACTGACACATTACACTTGTCTATCTACAGAACTATTAAAGTCTGTTATCACATTCACTTTCCATAAAAACTGAATAAGAACACAGTTTACACTTAAAGTTCTTTTAAAGTCAGTACCTGCTGTAGCCTTAGCCAACAGCTAAGTAGGCACAGTCTACACAGCATGATACACTTATATCAAGCTGTCCTGACAGCACAAATGGTTATGTGCAATACACTGTTGTTTATACACACATTTATGCATGCAAAGACATCTGAATAAAGGCTCTCACAGGCAGAAATGTATCTAGGTGAACTGCTGCTCTAAGAGCAGCAAGCAAAACCATGAATGTGTCCACCCTATTTCAGTCATGAACATTGCTATAAGAATTTCTAGTTAAAAGTTAATTCAGTTATCACCTGCTAATATTTTGTTATCTTTCTAGTAGGTCAGCAGTGACTTAAAATGAAAAAAAATATAGCTCGGGGCAGGGTTGGGGGGAGCAGAGGGAATGTAGTGCTTTGTTAGAACATTCCTATAATATCTCCATAAGGCTTAGTAAGTGTAAGCATAACATATTTTACTTCATAGCACTCTTGTTGTGACAACAAAGCTGCCCATAAAATATATTTTACTAAGAAATACCTTCAAGGCATTGGGTTCCTTTTGGTACAATTCATACACTTCAGATGAATTACATACAGGGTGAATGTGGTCCACAATATCTGCCACTGGCATGGTTTACCTCCAGGTGGAATTGAATTCTCTGAATTCTGAAGAGCAACATAACAGTAATTCAACATATGTGAAATTAGGTCATTTGACCTCTACCTGTATTTTAAATGATAATTCATCAGGTTTTTTTTTTTTTAAATGCTTAGAGTTACAGGTTGCTCAAACTAATCTTATTTCTGTGCTTAAACATTAATTTTAATAGCTTTGAAGAACTAAAAATTTCAATTCTTTCATGCTGTTCTACTATTTGATCATTTCAGGTCTTATGCTTTCCTGTTTACTATTTTCTAAGACATCTTAATATGTGCAAATATGTCAAAACATTCCATAATGTTAATATATGCTATTTTTATTAAGACTTCATATGCACTCATATACTCCTCCTAAACGGTCTATTATATTTTCACTTCCTAGAAGAGAGTAGAAGTTATATATTGGCAGAACCACACTACTGCTGTGGTCAGTTTCCAAGGAAAAGAAAAACTGTAACTTTCAAAATCCTTGTTGACAGTTCTTGCTACTGTTACTTTTATGAATAACAAAGACATTTATAAACTCAGGAGTTCATGAATAAGAAGACTGCATCAAAAATTTACTACAATCCTTCCTTCAGTTTTTAATTAGCAACTAAATTAATGGCAACACTGATTTTTTTAACTGTCACATTCATATTCTTGTAATGAAACACCTGACAAAGAGAAGAATGCTGAAAACAATCAACACATTATGGCTGGAAGCTAATAGTTAACTTCTATAAAAATAGGAAGGTGCAGTTGCCAGGGATGGATACTTTACACTGCTGTGAGGCCCACTGCTTGACCCATCCTTGAGTCATCCCTATAGAAAATAGAAATACCACGTCCAGGGAAAGGGAGAAGACAGTAATTTTCAGGTATGAAAGGCAGTGAAATTAACCACTATGGGAGCAGAAAGCTCACAGATGCAACATAGGATTTCCCTCTAAAACAACCTGAAGATTAATAAATAAAAACTCTTCAAAACAGAAGCAGAAGAGATTGAAAAAGAAAATAAATTTGAGTTCCTAAGAAACTGTTTCAAAGGGAATGGGGATAGGGGGTGAAGAGTGAGAGGGCTGGAAGCTGTTTCACTGGGAACAGTGGGGGAGTGCTCAATCTTTTACGAATGAAAAAAAAAAAGTTTAACTGTGCAACAGAGGCATCAGAATCTCTTCACATCTTCACAAAAGCCAAGTAGGTCAAATCATAAGGAGTCTTGATAGTAAGGCCAGGTCATTGGTCTTCTTCATTTCATAATGGTTTACTTCCTTCAATGATGGGTTGTTAGGGTTTTTTGTTTATTTGCTTTGGTTATTTTTTTTTTCCTTTCCTTAAAGAAACAACCAATTTTCAGTTTTTGCTTCCCCCTTTGATAACTTTTAAGGAATCAATGTCAGGGATTTAAAATTAGCTTGAATTGGACACATGAAAGGCCATTAGATACTATTTGATATATTTTCATTTATCTCTTCTTCCAGCTCTAAACTGTTAATTAATAGGGAGAGAAAAACAAACAAACTAAAAGTCAAATTTGGTTTAAAATACTAATCTCCATATGTGACTGGACAATGGAAATGAAAGTCTTTGTTTCACTGGCTGTAACACATGCAGGAATGCGTTGGGGGCTACAAATCCAAGAGGTTCAGGTCTTCTTTTGAACACAGAGCTGTTGTTTCCAAAGTTAGTTAAGAATGGAATCAAAACACAGTAAGAACTGGGTGGGGGGTTTTTGCTTGTTTGCTTTTCAAGAAGCCAGAATTCTCTTGCCTATGCCTAGAGGATGGACAGGAGGCTTCCAATTTGTGTGCTGTTGTGCACAGCACTGTGAAAGCCTTTCACTCAGATTGTAACCCCCACTTGGAGTCTGCTGCTTTAAAGAATCAAAAGTATGACAGTTTAATTCTCCTCAGAGAAACAAGATTGATGAGGAGGGGTGAATACTCTAGACTAGCATCATCAGCTCCAGTGACTGCAGTTTGTAGTTATCATGAAAAGCATGATCTAGAAAGGGTGCTATGATGTTAGCCATGCCAATACTTCAGGGCACTCCCTATCACAGCTTCAGTCACTCCTCTGAGCACTCCAGCACTGCATGAACAATCCAAACTTACATCAAAACAACACCATCAGAGTGCCTCACAGCAGTAGAAAACCAATAGTGCTGAATGACTTATTCTTCAACAGTAATTGCAAAATCATTTTAAAATGAGATCAGAATTGCTGAAGCTATTCTTGAGTTTCTCTGATTCTATTTGATTCCTGTGGTTACCCAGGAAGCATCAGAGTAATAATAGACATATGGACTGAAGTCAGTGAGGTTTTCTTCAGATTCTACTGGGGGCAAAACCAGCTAAACATGCTTAGCAGATGTAGCTGATACAGTGTCGCTTACTGTATCTGGATATAACTTCTTAAGCCTCAGCATAAACCTCAGGAAAAAGAACTAAAAGTAGTCCTAAGGACTTGGTATGAACACTATTAAAATATATACATGTACTGTATTTGCAGTGCTGCTCAGAATTCACAATTACCAGTATGCCTTTCAGTCAACATACAGCCCCAAACATGTCTGACAAGACTTTGACCACCATCATCACTATGTGAAAACTTTTTTTTTAAGTACTTTACTGTTCATACGAACTAAGCTTTTGTACAGAAATAAAGAATCACTCAGCTATATGCAGAGCACACCAAATGTTTACACTGTGTTAAACAATTTCCTCTGGGTGACAGTTGTGGTCAGTGAACTACAATAGCTAATCTGCTATGAAGATTGTTTATGCCCCAATGGATCATAAACTGACTACAGCTAGTCCTCCAGTAGAACTTGATAGAAACAGAAGCTGCTACCAGGGTAAAAAAGCATTCCTTGAATGTACAGAAAGCATGTGTTCTCCTAAGAAGCAGTCTCTGATTTCAAATACACCTGATATTCAATCAGAATACTATCTTAAAAAAAATAACAGGTAACGTTTTCTGCTGCAATACTTCTCATTTGTCACACAGGACTGTACTTTATGTTGTTTAGACCACTGTTTTGCACCACTGCTTAACAAGGAAAAAAATCTGATGCTATCACTCTAGAATGAGAAATGTTTCCCTTCCACCCCTGCAAAAGAAGATACTCAAGTAACAATTTCACAATTAATTTGGCACTATGAAAACCAGTCCAAAACCAGTAAGTGTCAAAATTACTATTATGATCCTTTTCCTGCAGTTTTTCCTCTTTCCATAAAGGATTATAGAAATATAGCTTAAAATACTTCAGTACAATACCTACTCTGCCAACAATATAAGGCAAGATTTATTAACATAAAATTTTAAAATAAGTTCACAAAATTTAAGTTTAGAAGAAGATTATCTGATAGAATATATTTTTTTCACCTACAGAAATAAATAAAGGCTATGATTTACAATTTCTTAAGCATTCCCTGGTATTGCTGTGTATGAAATTTAGCTATTAATAAAGTATTCTTTCCCCCAACAAAATCATATGAAGAGAAACTGAGAAGTAAGTAAAAGCACAGAGGTTCAATGAACATTATCTAGGTCATTTTTGGAGCTCATTGTTTATTTTTACTCTGTACTCTTGAGACAAGGTTTCAGTTAGTCGAGATCTTAATTTTGTTTAGCAATACTAGCTTGACTACAAGACTCTTCTGATGCAATCCATGCAAGTACTCCCATCAAGCACACAGCAGAGGTGACTGAAGAATACCAATCAAGTAAAACTTAGTGACCAAGATTTGTGGAAATATGTTACCCTTAAAATAAAAAGCAAAGCTGCAGTCAGACATAGGTCTGAGGACAGAGGTTCAGTAAACACCACTCATGTTCTTTAATGACAGTAATTAAAGCCATTCTATTCTGTAATTATACACACTGCTTATCTTCCATTAATGCATAAAACAAATTGGAAATATATATAAAAAAAATCAGCAAAAGGATCTATGAAAACAAACTTTCTAAGTATGGAAAGAGTGTCTATCACTGTTATAATCTGCTGAAATTCAGGGGAAAAAAAATAAAAATAAAAGAAACACCACCCCACAAACACAAAACAACCAGAGTACAGACCTTCATCTGTGTACTCATGTAGAGTTTTGAATTGTCACTCATGATTTATCCCATTCCTTAAGATTTCCATTACTACATATCCACTTAGTTTGTACAACTTATTATTTTGTATCTACGATACTTTTAACTCTTTTTAAGACAGAACAAACCCAAGAGACATAAAAGGACTAAATGGACTTTGCTGATCACCTGTAAAGAAAATCTTAACGTTAAAAAAATGCAATTTGATAGTAAGAGTCATTTGTGACCTAAATTGCTATTGATAGTGTTTTGTAGCAGCTTCAATGACTATCTCTATCCGCAGCCCAAACGCCGATCATTTTGTGCATGAAGGTACCTAAACTCTTCCTGAGTTCTGCCTTTAGTACATGGGGACTGGGGATGAATTATGACATACTGTGCTTTTCTTCTGTCTATTAAATTGCTAGGCATATAATTAAGGTCATGGATTACCACAATCCTTCCCTGCCCAAAGATCCACAGTTCTGAAACTTCAAGAGTACTCTCACTGAGTTATAAAGTATGAGACACAATCTGTCTAACACCTCTCTGCTTTCCATGGAACATAAAATCATCAGGGAAATCAGGAGAATTAACCCATGCCCTAGCTTTAAGACCTATTTGGACTCTTTCCTAGGAATATAAATATCACAGATATATTTGTTTTAATAAATTTTAAATCAAGTTTTCATTGAAACAACAATGGGAATCCAGGTCTCCTAGGCAAAACCACTAACCTTTCTCTCTGAAAAAAATAAAGTTCCAAAAAAAAAATCAATATAATAAGAATTATACAGATTAACTGTGAAGATGGTGTTAGTCCTAGCAAACTGCAGTTCATTCATTACAATACAAATAAAATGCATGTGTTCTTCCCAAACGTATGATAATTTTATGAAATAGTATTCCAAACCACTTCTCAAAGTTGGTTTAAACACTGCAGCTAGTTGTAATCCTTGTCAACTGAACATTTTTTGTCTTTTTACAGAAATGGCAGCAATTCATCAGTTATATCAATGCCAGCTAAGAATTACAAATCCTTAGGCTAATTTACTATGACATTATCTTCACCGATGTCACTAGGAACTGTGAAGGTTTAGGGTACAGAAGATAGCAAACAGCACTTCCAGGTTGATGTCCTCAGTTCATTTTTGTCAACGAGGATAATAATAAACTCCCTGATTCACAGGAATATATTTTCTCATTTACTTTGTTTTCATTTCTGAAATAATTTGGTGATAAAAGGGTCTAATTCCAAGTCTACCGAAATTCACAGAAGTCTGTCCATTCTGCTCTATTAGGTGGTATTAACAACAGCCTCAATATGCAATTTATCAATGCTAATAGCAGCAGACCTAGTTCAGCATGTTTCATAAATACAAAACAAGTTTTAAAAATCATTATCTCCCTCAGTGAATCAACAGCTTCAAGCAAGTACATTTTTAAGTGAATCTGACTTGAAATATGTTTTCAAAAAAAAGTACTATGTTATGTGTTGAATATTCCACAGTCTGTAACATTACACACCATCAATCAACTGAATTCAGCTCATCTCTACCACTACATCAGTCTGCATGTTGGTCAGAGCAGGTCCTTTCTCTAAAGCCAGACACCTTTCTGGGAGGCTTGGTAAAGTAGAACATATCATGTTACTGTGTGATACAGTACAGACCAGTAATATTAGCAATAAACTATACAACACAGAAGTTAATGTTTAGGTAAAACTTACATAAGAGAAACAGTAATAAATACTTAGTAGAATTTGTTAGTATCGTTAGGTCAATTCACTTGGATTTCTTTTTGACTAGTACAAATGAGAAATTTCACAGGTTTTAATAGTGTTTTTTTTTTCTTTCTGAGGAGAAAGACTAAAGCCTTTTGTTTCTTGTTTCAGTACTTATTGTTAAAACTTTTCATTGCTCTACAACCCTTTTCATGTATCAAAACACCCTTTTACGTAAAATTTTTACAAAAGGGAAAAACAGTTAAGCAAAATTCTTTGATACATGAAAGAATGCTATAATGCTTTTACTTCATGGAGATTTTCAGTTTTTATTCCAAACCTCAAAATAAAGCCCAATTTGGAAATCTTTTTTCCGTGAAATACATTTGTTTATTGTTAGTGCTCACATAATATTTGGAAACAGATACTTTTTGTGAACACTGTAGTGTAATTTTATATTATTGTAAACAGGCAAGTATCTCATTTCAACTCCTTTTATCAAGATGTTTCTGGTACTCTGTATACTATAATTCTTAAAAAAAAAAAAAAAAAAAAAGTAATTCATGACACTATCAAAGTTGATGTCCTGGCTGAATAATATGTTCTTACTAGAACTCCTCACACATTTTTTAGGAACTTACACTGTCTCCTCTCATCATGATTTTACTTAAACTGAGATTCAAATATTTACAGGCACAAACATCTTCATTGAATAATGTATTGACAAGAGACATAATAATTCATTCCAAGCAAAGACTATGTTACAAGAAACATTGCTTTCTGTAGTAAAATCCATATCTGATCACAATTTGTCTAACTATTCCTGTAAAAATATTTCCAATAATATTCATAAATTGTAATACTTCAGGACAATGTAAAAAGGCAAATTTCTCACTTCATTCAGCGGCAAGTTATTTCTGCTTTTAAATAATTATTTTATCGCAAACAAACAAACAAACAACAAAATCAAGGCCTAACATTTCTCCAAATCTGAAACACTCACAAATGGATGCTGAGAAGTGATGGCCATCTCACATCCCCTTCTAAACAAGTAAGTAAAACATAGACCATGAATTTGGGGGAAGAAGAAATTTTTAGTATTTTTAAATAAATATTTTTAAATAGCTCCACCCTCCCTGATAATGAAGCAGTGACAAATTTCAAAAGCTCAACTGAGCTTTGTCAAATTATGACACATGAAGACACACAAACTATTTTTCTTTCTTTTGGTGGATACAAATAAAATGAGGTCCTAGTCCTTTGAAAAACTATTCACATTCTAAATGGAGCATAGTACTCCCAATTCCCATTGACTTCAAGTGTTCATGTTAAGTATTATTTGTTACACAGAAACATTTTTCAGTCTCAGGAGATTTAAGCTCCACTCGCATGAATAAAATCCATTTTACCATGCAACTGATAGATTCGGGAAAAACTGTTCTTCATGCAAATTAGGTTACAACATGAATAGATCTAACTTAAAACAAAAGTATAAAAAGTAATAGAAAGCTTCCCTTCCACCTCCAGTTCAGATATCAGTGTGGTGAAATTATTCTGTTCCCTGGGTGAACTACAATTTGTAATTCGTCTGCTGTAAAAGAAGTTTACACAAACTGTAGTGGTTGATGTCACATGCAAAGATCCTCAAAGTATTTTTTACCTCTTTATTTCAGAGCAGTGACAAAAAAAAAACCCAAACAACTTAGAGATATTTAAGCTTCCCCTACTAACCGCATCAGTTCTGGCCACATTTTCTCTTTTCATTTCATTTTAATTGCTGTTTGTTTGGAAGCAGCAAATTGGAAATAGAAAACCAAAATCACACAGGCACTGCTGATAAATACTACAATCCATAAAACAGCCCATCCATTTTCACATAACCTGATTGACAAGACAACTACCACAGGATCATATACAAGTAAATGCACCTGAAACTATAGTCTAATTTTTCTCTAATCAAT
>JAAGNO010012795.1:35827-54398 GCA_033439905.1 Ceryle rudis | reverse complement strand
AAGGTGATTTGAGTCAGCTGCAACTGGTACTTGCATAGCAGTTTATACTTCTGCACTGGTGTCTACGTGGGAAATTCATTAAAACAGCAGATGATTGTTGTTGTTTTTATGTGTTCCTGGTCATGGCAGATCTTAAAAGAAAAAAAAAAAAAGGCCACAAATGAATAAAAGACTCTTCCAGTAAGACAATAAGTTACTATTTACTTGCCCAGAAGATAGAAGGAATAATGTTTTGGAAAACTTACAGAAAACTTTTAGAAAGGAGAGGTGGTGTTATCTGATTGAGACAAAACAAACCAACTCTCTGGATAGTACTTCTGTCTAAGTGTAGCACATTCAACCCTCTAGCTCTAGAGGCTAAATTCCATTGCTGGAGACACCTGTCAAAGAGGTAGCCCAAAAAATAATGCATCAAAATAAATGTCAAAATTTTCTAGATAATAGAATTACGAACTGAAAGAAAAGGTTAAGTTTCGCCTTATCATGAACAACACCGCTTTTCCCCACATGTATCTTTACTTCACACCAATAGATTTTGTTCTGTTTGTGGTGTGTCAGGAAACTGTTGACATGTCAGTGCAGTCAAAATCCAGCCTATAACTCTGCATTTATTCTATGATTCAGGAGAGAAATATGAAACTATTCACATTTTCACCTAAATTCAAACTATGGTTTCAGTGTAAGGACTTTAGTTTTGATAATCGGTACTAACAAGAACTGTTTAGATCATGTGGAACTTAACTATAAAGGGATCAAAATAGAATAAGAAAATATAATTACTGCAGGAAATGGAGTTATAAACAGAAAATGGAGTTATAAACAGAAAATGGCTTTATAAACTGTGTCAGGACAGCTGTAAAAGAATATTTTTGGATTAATAGGAAAAAATGTTATGTTAATAAAAGTAAACCATAAGACATAAAAAAATATGAATTTTCTATACATGTCACTTCAGGAGATAATGCTCTTTACTGTTCCTGGGAAAGCTTATACAAATAATAATTATAAAAATTCTAGCTGAACCAACTCCTGATTTTAACCCCTCAGATAACCCTTTTCAGTCCACCTCCAGATAGCATGTCTGTGTGTTCTTTTATCTTGCACTAGGCCTATTGCACAGCTATGTCCTCTGCCTTTGGGCAAGTTATCTGCCAACTTGCTCAAACAGCTTAGACGATTTAGCAACTTTTTTACATTCCTCATGGGGCTATTATATCTCTTCAAAATTCAATTCCTTGAAGATGGCATGTTTATCCATCAGTTTAATTATTTTATTGCTAAGCTTTTAGGTTCATCTGCTACACCCTGGGAACCCCACAGCTTAGATAGTGGTAATGGGCCTTTGCCCAGGCATGTTACATCTTTGTCATTATTTACATCACTCTCCAGTTATTTACCTGCTTTAAAGACAGCATATATCAGTCTTGAAACTTCATAGACCTTAAAAGGCATATCACTGGAACACAATGCCTTGTGTACGTTTCTCCATTCCTGTAGTGCTTTCTGAAAAGTGAGTCAGGATGATTCACATTGTATTCTAAAAGGAACACCATCTCCCAGTGCAGTTTTGCACATCTGGTTGAACCTGTTTTTAACATAAACTTTTTTTCCTTTAAGGCAAATTGTGTATGCCACTATCATATCACTGTTCTGAAATGTAGCTTTATTTGTATAAAGAAAAGCTTTTATTCTTATAAGAAAGCACCAAGGAAAAAAAATACAAATCCAAAATACTCCAAACCTCAACTCTTGCCTAATTCTATCCTGAGTCTAGGCAGATCGGTTTTATGTTTTACACTAAAAATATATATATAAAGCTGCAACCACCTTAATAAATCTGGCATGTTCCAAGTGTAGAGTGAAGCCCAAACCTATTCTGGATGAACTTAGTTAAGCAAGCAAGTACTGTTCATGTACACAGGAAACAAAAGAATTCCTTGCAGCCAAACAAAATATTTTTGCTGCACCAACACTTGACCTCTAAGTAGAATTTTGTTGTTTTAAAATGACATTGCAAAAAGAAATCACACACTCATAACTCATAAATATTTGCTGACCTTGTTCTCTACGTGTCTGGTTTCTGCGGCATTTCTGTTGCAGAAATCCAGCTTAGGTTACTCTGAGCTGGAACAATTCATGTGATACCTATCCAGTAACAGTCATTTTCAACTGGGCCAGAGATATAACTGCAGCATCAGAGAAAACAAATTAGAATAACACAATGAATTAGAGAACACAATTAGAGGGAAAACTACAAAAACATAGTATTTGTGAATTTGCTCCATACTGCATGTTGAGTCCCTTTCAACTTCTCACTGGACTTCCACTTTGCATTTAATGTAAAACTACTGTTTGCTAGTAGCACAATTTGATTTAGGTTCAGATAAATTTCATAAGGTTCACAAAAATTAAGGATACTCATAAAATCTTTGCAGTTATCCAACAAGCTATTAAAAAAAAAAAATAGTGGGTTATAGCTAATGTAGATCCTATAGTTTTTTGGCCTATGACTGACCATGTAAAAAGGCATTTCAAATTTTACAGTTACTTACTATTGCACAGAATGCAAAAGCTGTGCGATCAACAACAGTTAACTCCCAGTGACAAAATTCAGGCAACATATTTAATAAATCTGTATCATTGATAGATAAAAATTAATACCTATTCTTTTCATCATTACATATTGAAATTTCTGGGAATCCATTAAGCATGAAAATTATTATTAAACCATTTATGTCTTTAATGACAATACATGGTTGTCTAGAATTCTGGACATGATTCTTTTCCAAAGAAAGGAGCTTCTGCTGCATCTCAGTCAGTATTATCAGACTTGTTTTTATAATCAGAATTTACTAAACATAGTTCAGAATATATCAATATACGATTAGCATCTTACCTGACAACGTATTTAAGAGTCGATTCTTCCAAACAATGTCAAGAAAGTATAATCATTGCCTAAATTTACTTTCAATTACCATTGTCTAATTATCATTAGGAGTAAAATATTTATTTGGCATGTTATTATAAATTGAGATGTGAAATCCATCTCAGGTTCTGCCTTAAGTGCTTTGCATAAAAACAGCTTCCATAGAGGAAACCATTATTTAAGAAAAAAAAATTTAAATTAAGACCCCTCCCAAGAAAAACTAAATGCACAAAATCCCAAAGCACTCTCTATCACAAACAGCATGATGCTGTTTGTGGAACAAAGACTAATTTTTTTCCCCCAGATTGTTGCACATCACTACTATTCCTTAATACAGGAAGAGTTCTGCCCTGCAGCCTATCTACTATATGATCGCTATCTGTCCTTGTAGATTATTTCTACTTGTGACAAAAAGTGGTTGGTGGAAGTAACCGTAGTTATTTGTGGATACAGTATGTTCCAGTTAAAACATAGATCACATTTTGTTTATTCATGCCATTCAACACCTAATGTGGCAATATGTTCAGTGTACCTTTACCTAATACCTACATTCAGAACTTCAATGGGTATGTATGGAAATGCAGTGTGCTGCATATGAGTATCTTAAAAGACAGATCTTGCCCAAGACACCTTGCTGTAATCTAACCACGTAAGTACAAAAGGATGCCTGCTATGTTAATTCTACAACATTGAGAACTAGCCATTTTTCACATTTGCACCTTGCAGTTTTCTTCAAACCACTGAACTGCCTCTTTACATCTTTTGTACTATAGAATAAATAAGAACATCATTTATTTTGGTTCAGTTTGTATGCTTTTAAATTTTAAGTAGTGACAATTATCTGGGCAGCTGATCATTATTCAGTACAAACATATTTCCAAACCTAATGTTGATTGAAAAATGCATCAGTAGAATACCTCAGCTGTGTCTCACTAACCTTAAGATAAATTACAGCACTTTGTGCCCCTTGGCCTCACTGTTCAAGAGAGAATTATTTCAATGTTTAGAAAAAACGGGGTTAGCTAAAATCAGATAGGTTAGGTTGCATACTAAAAATATTTTTTTCCAAGTTTCATATTTACAGATACATTTTACTTAAGCAAATGTAACTCTAAACTCTATAGCATTCCTTTGAAATATTAGCTGACCACCAAGAAATTATAAAGAGTGCTTAGAAAAAATCAAACTGCTTTTAATTGAATAAATGTTCATGATGAAACACATAAATACTGTGCCAGTATTTATAGCAGTGCATTTAGGGATCACTAATTTTATTACTTTATCTCTCTCTGGCAATTAAGAACCCAGATAGTTATGGCCAGAGTACAAAATAATTGAACTTTTTTCCCAGCTCTAGTTTAAATCATTTTCAATGCAAGATGAAAGAAAATAATTAAAACATCTCTGAGTTAACCTTACACATAAATACATTGTGAAGATGTCTCCAATTTATTTAGATAAATATTTATATTATAAAATCATCCCAAGAAAATGAGTAGAAATTACAATTAAACTACATCTAGAGAACTAAGAAACCCCAAACCTTACATTATTTCCCTTATCAGAGAAATTTTCAAACACAGTTTTAAAACATAAATGCACCCCCTCACCCAAGAATAAGTATCCTACAAAAAAGAAAAACAATGGAAGAAATCAAGCCACAGTATTAGTAGATACAGGGACTAAAAAAGACACCAAGAAATGATAAATTAATCATATTCCAGACATGGTTTAGAAATTTCCCCTGCCTGACATTATCTCATTTGCTTCATGTCTTTAACATCTAAGGAACTACAGACACACACACAAAAAAATCTCCCTTATCTGATAACAAAAATATCTCTTTTACACTTAAGCTGTTGGTACGAAGTCTGAACAATACAGATCAAAGAAGTCAGTTTCGTTAGAAGTCAAGATTCAAGAGAGATTTCTTAGGTTACTGTGGGTGGGTATGGGAGCACTAAATAACCATAATTTTAAATTGTTTATTTAAGCAGAAAGAAGCAAACCTGTTAGACACATCCATGTATTAGGAAGTAATTATTTTGTGGCCTCATGATGTAGAGTAAATTACTTTATATCATTATGTGGAAAACAAAAAGGTTAAATGTGATACTTAATTATCACTACATCCTCCCAGAAAAATAAACCAATGTCAAAGAATTTGCTTTACTTTTGAAAGGGAAATTGAAAGTATCTTATTGAAAAATCGAGCGCTTGAAATAATTTTTTTTTGTAATACTGACAACCATTTTGCTAAAATCAAATACTGCCTGAATGAAAATCAAATTCCTATACCTCATCCCTGATTTAAATTTTCTGAAGATACGGAATAAGACTACTAAATCCACTAAAAGAGCATCAAAACCTTCATTTAGTCCTAGAATTGTTTCAGCTGTCACAGAATAAGTGATTCTGTTCCATCAAACACATAATGCATTTGCAGCTATGAAAGCATTCTGGGTTCTCTCCTATATGCTGTGTAAGGCAAGATCTTGCTTTGCATTAGTAAGAACACTTAGATGACATCACTCTCAAATGTATCCATAGAAGAAATAATTCAGTTTCTTAATGTCCCCTTGACATTTATTTTTCTTTAATTGATTGCATGCCTGAAACCTCACTCGGGTCATTAGCAACAAAAAGCGTTCTTCTCTTTGTTTGGTTTTGGTTTGGTTTGAATACTTTCTCAATCTTTTAACTTGGTCTATATTTGTTAAATAACTTGATGCTAACTTTTTCAAGATAAAGTGTACAACACTTTCAGTATATGTATGGCAACCTAACTGACTTCTAGACGTTTAACTTTCCTAGGATAGATGTTCATGCACAAATGCCAAGAAGCACGTCATTAGCTTTTTACTAACATATCATTGCATCTTGTACAGTCATATAGTAATTTTGTATCCATTTTCAAAGGCCTAAATATTTATACTATATTTAGCTTTGGTACATGTTGTCACTAACACTGGTACAGTAATGTCCTCAGTAATAATGGTACATGTAATGACCGACAACTGCAAAAGTCCTACAGATTAGCACCTATCATTTGCAAACAGGAGGGAAATTGTGCTTTTAATATCCTTAATTTGTTATTCTGTTTTTACTCTGATGCTTTTTTACATATGAAATTGTTTATGTTCTTTATCAAAAATGTTCTTTTCTACTGAATCAACTCCTTTGACAATATAAAATACACATTTCTAAAAATTCTCTCCTGTACATTTTATACCTCAATGTCTGGAATATCTTAAAGCAGCTGGCTTTAAAAAGAATGCACACAGCATATTGCAAATATTTTCAATTTTTTTTTGTAATAGTTTGTATAATTCCTCACATACAGACAAAAAAAAAAAGAGGCTAAATATGTTAAAAAAAAAAAAAGGAAATATTTTCTTTCAACTACACACAAACATCCAAACATAGCAGGATGGTAGGATGAAGTTTTTTGAGAGAATAAAAAGGAATATGGTTCTTAATCATCATCATCATCATCAAGCACTAATCACCCCAAACTAACTTTTTTCCAGGTGACAACGTATTACGAAGAAATACAGGATAACTATATTTCCAAGACTGGCAATTAGAAAAGAAACAGTCTCATAATTTGATCTCTTACACTCATCAAATGCCTGAGAGGGTGGAGTTTTCTCATGGACCATATTGTGTATATTTCAATACCCCAGGAAAACACATCCAGGGAAAAGATGCTATGTCATGAAAAATATTTGTTATATCAGACTATTAAAATCACAATCTCTACAGGATAAAATTTTGTCAAGATAGCTACCTTGTTCAAATAACACTTCCTACTCTTAGCACAAACAACATATCTATGCCTACAAACACCTGTTATGACTGCCCATGTAAACATAATAACAGGTTCATATAATGATAATACACATCTTAGTGGAGATTTCATACATTCTTCAACAAATGAGCAGAAAAGGCAGATGTTTCTACAGGAAGTGGCTAGAGAGAAAATATCTCTGAGACTTGCATTACTCCCTGGAGAATAGCTTCTTCCAGATAAATCTCAGAATTATTTCTTTGATCTCTACAAATGACTGTAGCCATAAACCCCAGACACCTGCATAAGAATTATTCTGTTGTTACATGTCATTAGCATACCTGTGAAGTACCTTGTTCTCTCCAAGGATCTAATATTTTTTTTTTTGTTTTCAAATGCTTTAAATCAATAGAAGACTAAACTAAAATTTTGTTGAGGAATCTGAAAATTTTGATTATACTTTTACCTAGAAATACAAAATACATTTGATTTATCATTATGGCTGAGTCACAAAAAAAGTTCAAAGCCAAACACTTTAACATATTTAACCAATTCACATAAGTTTCTTACACAATATAGACCAGGTTTTGTATGCCATTTCTAAAATTCCTAGAATTTATTTTAGTGTATTATGAACTCAAATTCTCTGTAACTTAAAAATTCTATTTTATTGCTCATCTTCCTAGTCTGGGGCAAAACAAAAGCCACCTGAATGTCTAAATAAGGTCTATTTTACATTTCTTACTGATGATGTTATGTTCCTGGCTAAATGTTTACATATCAAAACATTAAAGAATGTGCTGACAAAACAGTCTGAAACATTTCCTGAAGAGCTTGATTTTATGTGCCCACTCTGTAAACTCTAATGAATCTGGGGTCAGTCTATGTCTAATCTGATAACATGGTAGTTATCTCAGATTCTATGTCCCTACCATTTCTATAGAAACAGAATAAGAGAGACCAAATAATGCCTCATATTAAGCAAGGCTGCAGCCTGGATATTTGACACTGAAGAAGCTGTATCAACCTACAGCTCATCTTCATAGGCTCAATCAGATGTAGGACTCTTTCTTAAACCATTTCTTCTTTTGAAAGGCCACTGAAGACTTGCAGAATATAAGTAAAAATAATCAGCCTCTGTAATAAGAGTGGTATTACGTTACTCTATACAGCATGTGTAGAGTCAAGTAACTGAATGTTATTATAAAAGAAACTGGCCGAAGCAAGCTGGAAGCAAATGCCAGTAAGACAGGATGGGGTTTAACACCAAATTCAAGCTGGATGCAAGGTGTTCACATATGACTACTCTCATTGGAGGTGGTTTTGCTCAGTGAGGTAAGTCCTTTTTGAAGGGAAGGCCAGGGAAGGAGAATCTTTCTTAGCAGTCCAGCAGAGATAGAATAGATAGATTTTCATGTCTGTGTCCTTACATTTTTTTATAATGACAAACTGTTTCCGAGGTTTGGAGAGCAGAAAGCTGTTATGTTATTTGCTCGAATGTCTAGGGCACTCACCTTCATCATGGAAAATTCAGTTGCCAGTCCCTGTTTCCCTGAGTATTTAATGATCTATATAAAGGTGGGTCTGAGAACAATAGAACATTGTAAGCATGTTGGGTCAGGGCAACCTCATTTCTAGTGCATAAGGCACAGTGAAATAGCATTTATCATGATGGCTTAAGACCAGATGAAAGTACAGGAAGGCAGATTCACAAGGATTTAGAAAAGTATATGTGTTCTCTACCAATAATCAAAAGACTGGACTGAAAATCCAAATTAAATCAAACAAACAAAGCACACATACATCAAATATTGCAAGATCATGACAAAATCTGGAGAGCTGGTAAGCCTGGCTGCAGCACCTGTGAAAAGTTAGTTAGCATATACACTTACAGGTGTATTACAGAAAGCTGTAGACACACTACAGACATACAATATTTGCATATAAGACAGACAGGACATGCACTGCTGCAGGCACACTACAGGTGGTAGGTATTGCAGCTATCATTAATGATCATCATATAAACAATAAATTGATCCATGATTAAGTAAACATTCTGATAAACCAAAATTCCTAACCATAAAGAAATATAAGCTACCCCATTATATGGCTACTACGCTGCCTACTACCAAGTATCTGTGGCTTTGTGAAGTTGAGATAAGAATTTACAGCTCAGTACATCTAATGTACCAAAAATGTTAGACATGTTTTAAATGCAACTGCTTGATTTTCAAGTGAATTATTTTTGTATACAATTAATGCAAGATTTCATTAAATATATGTCTATACAGACATTTGCTGAAATTATGTCTACAGACTACAAAATATATTTCAGATTAGTAAATTTATCACTTGATTCAAAGTGTTATGGATTCAGTTAAAAATAGAAAAAATAGTAAGAATTGTCTAATATAACTTGCTTTGGTGTACAAAGACATATAAAGAACAATGGTTGATTTCTCAAGATACCTAACACATTCACCTTACTGCAAAACTTCTGGGAAAGACAATGATTTAACTAAGCTAGTTTATGGATAGCACAGAAAAACATGCATTAACACTACCATTGCTGTAGATAGCCTGCAGGTAAACTGAGGTCTTCCATTCCCAGGCTCATTTGATATCTTTAACTCTCAACGCCGAGGGTAGGATTTTCCAACACTAAGTTCTAGCATTGAAATAGTCAAAGCTGTAGTAGTGTTTAGTGTTGCAAATTTCAGTCTTGCCAGCGTAGTATGCTTCTGTGGCAGTTCTATATCCAATAGTATAATAAATTTATTGATTATTTGCCTCAGAATTTGTGCCTTTTTTTTACTCCACAAAACAAGATGGTTTAGGCTGAGCAAGTACTGTATATATAGAGCAAATAGCAAAACAAGTGAGAAATACTTTGTTTTTATCTTTCATATCCCCAAGCCTAGATTCATCCAATACTGAATGTTAATGGAATATGAATATTAGAAAAGGGATGGAATATGACAGTGCATATGGAAAATGTTAGGTTTGCTTTTCTATCAGAACTTTGTTTCAATTTAATTCTGACTAGAGCATTTTAAAGAGTTAGAGCTGAACAGTTAGAAAAGTGACAGTCTTTATATATTGTCAGAAGTAATTTGTTACATAGTTCAAATAATTTCATTGCTGTTTATATTTTTATTTTAATTGTTCAGTAGTGTACACAGAATTTGATTTATGTGTCAGGGTTTTTCTTATTAAATGCTTCTATTAGCATTCTCAATTTCATCTAAGGAGGATCTTTTAAAATGTCTAACACCTTTAGAGTGATTTGGTATTAAAACATTCTGGAACCTGCAAATTTATAGTGTTATTCATATAAAAGGAAGTTTTATTAAACAGTGTCTGTTTTAAAGGGCTTTCAATTTTGGGGCAGCCCATTTTTGCTAATTTGGAAGCTCAGCTTGATTTCTGATTCTGAGACCTCCCATTAACTCAGCAAGTACTTGGGAATATTGCATAGGACTTCTCAAAAGCATGCCAAGAAAGCTTTAAACTGGTTAAAAAGAACAAACCAAAAGGAAAAACAAAAAAGAGAAACCCAAAACCTTATCAGTAACAGAAGAAATAAAAATTAGAGGCTAATCTTAAATCTCTTTGCTGAAATATGAAATGTTTTATATGTTAAGTGGTAAACTATTTAAGTCCTGTATTCTATTCTGTTTGAGGAATAACATACAATATTCCTTTGAAATCAACAGGTCTGCTTCAATGAAAAATCCACTCTACGGGGAGGTATGTGGACTCTGGATGACACACAGGTCTCTGTCCTTCATATTTCTGAGTACCAGAAGAGAAAGGATGCATCAAAATGTTCACAGAATAAAACATACTGGATTTGGGGGCAACATATGTATGTCAGAGGCAATAAATAAATAGCAAGATCTTTGAAAACAGTGCAAACACTCTTTGGCAAACTGTTTAGCATTTTCTGATCAAGTTTGTCTAACAGAAGGCTGAGCGATGACCTCATCACAGTCTACAACTTCCTCAAGAGGTGCAGTGGAGGAAGGGGGAGGTGCTCATCTCCTCTCCCTGATGATCCACAATAGGACACAAGGAAATGAGATGGAGCTGCACCAGAGGAAGTCCGGACTAGA
Source organism: Ceryle rudis (assembly GCA_033439905.1). Classification (NCBI taxonomy): domain Eukaryota; kingdom Metazoa; phylum Chordata; class Aves; order Coraciiformes; family Cerylidae; genus Ceryle; species Ceryle rudis. The sequence continues at coordinate 43,567 of JAAGNO010012795.1, read as the reverse complement.
CATTAGGAAATGTTCCGCACTGAAAGGCTGGCCAGTCACTGGAACAAGCTCCCTAGAAAAGTGGTCACAGCACCAAGCTTGTAGGAAATCAAGGAGTGTCTGGACGATGCTCTTAGTCACATGGTTTAATTTTAGGCAGTCCTGTGAGGAGCGAGGAGTTGGACTTGAGATATTCTAGAGTTCTATGATTGCTTTGGGACACTTTTACATTCTCTTTTATTATGTGACTCAAAGACTTCATAGAAGAGATATCTGAAAAAAAAAAATGAATGATCTATTTCCTAAGGAAGTAAAAACTTTATGCATGTCTATTATTCCTTTTCTGTGTTATGAATGACCATTATTATTAAATGTACACATCTTTATATTTTTACAACTTTTTCATGACCACTTAAACCTAGCCTATTATATTTACATTATGTATTTGTTTCCTTCACTTTCATGGTCTTAACAATATTTACAAATAAATTTAAGATCTCGGTCTTGCCTTCCTCTGTATCTGTTGCTGCATATTTTGGAAATAAAAAAAAAAAAAAAGGATAAGCTATTGAGTATTACTAACTATGCAATATTTATTAAAATAAAAGAACCATAAAAGTAAAACATCTTCAGTATTATTTTGTATTAAGACTATGTACAAAAATAAAAGCTCACTTTTCCCAAATTGAAGTAGAACAAACAAACAAACAAACCCACCCCCAGCTGTACTTTGAATAGATTTCTGGCTGGTGTAACTTATAGACTAAGATTTATTTCCTTATTCTAGAAGTAATATAAAAGGACATTGTCAGCATTTTCCAGAAATATTTGTAAGGAGTTATTGTGAAAGTTCATTGGTAATGCTTGGGTAACAGGAATAATATTCATTTGATCAAGAAAGACTATGTTGTGAAATACTAAAATGTGTTAACACTATTGAGTTCTCACATATACAAACCTTTACTTGTCTTTTATCATCCCTTCCCAGCAACTGCAAAGCTATGCCAAAAAAGGACTATGGTTCTCCAATTAGGTTGTGCCCATAAACTCATACTCATGAATATCAGTTTAGCCTTTTGAAAATGCAAAGGTTGTTAAAGTAATGATTCTATTATTTATCTAAAAATTATGTATTATTTGAACTAAGGTCTTCAAGATCAAAGTGCTACTTAATATAGCATCGGTGCAAAGCTAATAAAAAAGATGTTTGTTTCATTTCTGAGTCAATTTACATTTCTACTATAAAAGGTTCATCACTCCAATATTGGTTAAGATTCAGACCATTAAACAATTCATATAGAAGAAGCTGAAGGAAAACAGTGCATTGTGTTATGAAAAATTCACTTACAGTATTAGTTATTGTCTCACCACAATGCTAAATAATGAGGATGAAACTTGTAAATCCTGAGCAACATGAACAATGTAAGACTATAGGTGTTTATTTTTTAATTTAGTTTTATATTTGATTATCCAGAAAAAAAGATTTTTTCCTAGATTCCCTGGATCTAGGCACATTCTGAAATATGTGAAAATCTTGGATGTTTTATGGTACAAGAAAGGATAAAATCCTCAGATCAGAGTAGTTTATTCATTTTCATATTATTCACTAGAAACTTTTAGTGAAGTGTATTAAAATACTTTCCATAAAAATAGGAGTGTCATATGATCTCTGAGCAGAATGAACTGAAACAGGATCATTTGGGTAACTGACTGAAAAAAAATATTTTCCTTATGGTATTTTCATGAAAGATCATGACAATCTTATGTGATGGAAATAACATACCATACACCATATTATTGTAATTCATATCAAGGGAATTTACTGCAAAGGCATATAGTGCAGTCTCAGTTGCTGAAATGTTGCAACTTTATTTACTACTACTTTTATTACTATTCATATGCAGATTGTGTAAAGGTCTCAGAGTGACAGAAGATTTGTGGCCTGACTTCTGAAGGTGAGCTTCTGTTACTATAAAATCTTTAGCCTGAATTCAGAGCAGCAAAATTACTCTGTTTGCAAATTCATCAATTCATTTTCCTTTATTGAAACTTGTAACACTGATGAATTTTGTACAATCATCTGTGTATTTTCTCATATGGCAGAAATTAAAAATGACCAGTCGACTATTTTGTTTCCATCTGTCCTTGCTAGACTATTCACAGTATGGTAATATCCACAGTCTGCTGGAGCACAGTGACTCACAGCACTGCCTACCATTCAGTGCTTACTTTCTTACTGAAGCTAAGCTTACACTGAAACAGGACATTTAACACTTTCTGTACTACTACAGCCAAATCATATTGACACATCTATAAAAATATCCTCATGTTTATGTGTAGTTTTATTTAAATGAATGGACCTGCTCCTGTGAGGAAGGGTTTGTAGCACAAATTCACCAGAACAAACAAAATGTAAAATATAATGTGCATATCTAAGTTTTAGGGCTTATGGCTTTTCTTAACACAATGACTAGAAGCTCAAGACTAAGACATTGTTTTACTATACATATTGGGTATCCCCTTCCAATTTCACATGACTATGACTTCATTGCTGTTATGATCTGGTCAGAAGTAGGCATATCATAACCTATGGTTAAATAAAATGGTGTCACACTCCTCTTGCAAAAGCAAGGATAGCTTATCCTTTCTTCTTTTATTTATTCAAATTATCTTTCTTTAGTAAATTTGTTTAAAAAGAAAAAAAAAAAGGTCTCATCATTTAAATTACTACTGATAATTCATTAAGCCAGCATCTGTTACTAGCTCTTTTTACAACATATTCACATATCTCTGTACAGCTGAGTGAAAGTTTTTGTTTAAATGGATTTTTACTATTACTGTTCATAAGTATATTTTTACTTTTATCCACTGCCACAGCATACTTTAAAGGTGAGCAGATGTAGAGTCAGCTCCTGGTATGTGATTGGCAGCTGTTATCATTTCTAATGAAGAACTACAGATCACAGATAACAGAATATACAAAGTACCTTGAACGAAATGAAAATCAACATAGATCAAGGAAGACTAAATGAGTGACTAGTATGCAATACTCCATTATTGCCTGACTCTTCCCTTTCAGGAAGGAGAATGACTAAGCTCTTAGTCGCTATTATAATTCAAATTGAGTATACACATTGAGCTACCATATGCTGCTCAACATCAAAATATAGGTGTTTCTTAACATTTCAGTGTGCTCTGATCTAACATTACTGTGTTAAACAGTGATTAGTGCTACTGTCAAATACATACAGTACTAAAAAATAAGAAAGTAAATTGGACATCTTTGGTGTTCACCTCAAGTAATCCATTACTGGACAAAAAATTGGTTGATGAGGTTAATGTGCTGATACTCAGGTATCTGTTGTTTGTCACAGTAGTAGAGAGTTAATGTAAAAGTCTAAATAAGGAACAAGCACCATAGCATAAACCAGGTTTTCATTATATTTTCCTTATCATTTAGCTACACTTCTAAGTAATATTTTCATTGACAAAATAAAAACCCGAATAGGCAGCAGACAGACGTGCACACAGTCACTTGACAATGCAGTCAAAATGCAAACTCTAAATGGTTTTGATTCAGTGCACTAATCTGTGTTCAAGAATATCTTTATCTGAGCAAGAGGATGCAGTTGTTCTTCTACCATTTGAATGAATTTCTGAAAACCATTTTTCCATCCATGTTCCATTTTCTTACTAATACAGTGATTATAATTTTTCATTGTACAAATTATTCTTAGTTAAAATATTTTAAGTGAAATGTCAGTTGATGGGATTAGATCAATTTATTTATTTTAAATCAGCAAGATAGTAATAATCCCTTGCCTGCCTAATAGGGAAACATGGGAAAAAATCATAAGGATTAGGAAACAATCAGTCACATGGACAGAAAATGGCAAAATAAGTTTCAGCATGAAAACATAAAGAAAAAATCTGAAAGGAAAATTATATAGGAATAAAAAAATTGGAAGATACATAATACCAGAAGAAATCTGGTAACAAGTGCACAGTAAATTAGATGTGGATTTGCAGTAATTCACACCATGAAACAAAAAACCAGTGTGATTTGCATCTGAATATATGAAGTCATCACATTATAAAACAACCAGGATTATTTAATTCTATATATGACTGATAAATTAGTATACACAACCCCTACATTTATTTATGTGCAGAAAAATGACTAGAACAAGAACAGTGAAATGTCACTTCCTATATTGCTGTATATTTTATTGATACAGATTAAAAATACTTTGGACTTACACTTTGTATAAGTAAACTGGCCAGTCACGAGGGTCAGTTGATATTCATATGATGCTAACGTCATGGAGGCTTTTATTAACCTAATATTTAATCAAAATTTAAAATTAAAAAATCCACCAAAAATATAATGAAATTATGTACCAGAGCAGAATCAAAATCAGTACAGTTAATATTTTAAAGTGCTGTCATGTAAAATCATAAATCATAACTGACGAGTACTCTGGAGTGACAATACATATTTGGGAAATTTTACTTCCACAGATGCTGTTCCTACTAGCAATTGGTGTATGTTATGTGTTTTCTTGGAATGTATTCACTGAAAAGGAATACAATTGTTACACTGCAAAACTGCTTTGCAATAGGAAGCAAAGCTCTTTAAATCACAACAGTCAGTGGTTTAAAAGCATGTTCTTACACAAAGTTCTTACATAGATACACCCAAAGTCCAGAATTCTGAGAGCAAAAACCTAACCTGATTTGGCCTTTTGAGGATTTTTGATTTTTATCCTGAAAGTTTTAAGACACAGGCATGGTTGGAACTACAGTGGTTTTAACAGGGCTAGGTTTTTATGAGGAGGTGTTGAGCTGCTCCTAATCAGTTACTGGAAACTAGGTGTTGCTTTCTCAAAGCATACACTACACTATGGGTGAGAAAGATTCAGTTCTTAGTCAGAGGGTGTTAAATACTATATGTCTTCACTCCCTGACAATGACACACAAACACCGTGTGTAGTCTACATCTAGGACTTTTGCCTCTTGTTGAAGTTTGGATGTTGTAGGAGACCAAGCTGATTTGGGCAAAAGAAATAATAAACACAGAAAACAAGGTTCCATATGTTTAGAATATCTGGCTTTACCAGAGAAGCAGGAATGGAAGCAAAAGAAGTTCTTGTTCCATGTTATCTTATTATTTTATCCAACAACTGTAGGATACAGAAACAAAAATAGCCCTGGGAATAAGGATAATAATCTGAGATGCTCTCCTCCCACATGCAAATACAGAGATGCTCATAAATATTTTTTGTTTGTTTGTTTCATAATAACTTCAGCATGAAGAATGAACTCTGCAAACTCAGTGAGCTGGATTTGGAGTTCATTTATCTGAAGGCTAATCCAAGCCAATCCCCCACTACAAAACAGTTTATGTTGTCAATGAAATAAGTTTAATAGCTAACATAATCAGATCAAATTCAATGACCTAGTTTTTTGTTTGTACTAATAATATCTTGAGGACTAGCACTTTCAATACATTTTATCAGTTAAAAGTTTTTTTAATATGTTAATGAATCAGAGGAGAAATTATGTCACCAGCTCAGATAAAAACCAAACACATTTTTCATCTGTGTTTCCCATGCACAGCATAAATTCTGAATGTACATCTCAAGGTGCTGCAGAGACATTAGGAAGTGCTGAGGGATCTTAGCTACTTTATCCAACCTTAAGTACACAGTTCAAAAATAATTAATCTGTAAAACATTCCAGACTTTTTATATCCACCTTACACCCTCAAAGGACGAGAACAAAATAGCTGAATATTAAAAGCGGATTAGTAAATTATTCTGTTTTCTCTATCTACTTACCACAGTGGGTGGTCTGCCTCCAAAATCTGTCTGCAAGCTATTCAGCTGGCAAGTACAAACTACTGTCTGTTGAAACTACAGCACAGCTGTATGTATCCCATGAAGGATTTTTTTCCTGCACATATCACATCCCAGTTGCTTAACCTACACTGAGCTAGGAAGGAAGCTGCATTAGACAAATGATATACTTATGAGTTAATGCTTCACATACTCCTGTCCATGTAGTAGCATTTTTTTTTTCCTTAAAAGTAAATGTCAGTGAAATAACATAATAGCCAGAAAATTATTTAGATGATTATGCTTGTAATTAAGCTGTGGTTTAAAGGAACTTGTAATAGTGCCTACAAGTAAAAAATCAAATTACTTCACACTTTAGACAGAAGTCTAAAGGATTGTACTTAAGAGTAACATGGACTATTGTTTGTATACCCAGCTAGTTTCATCCTTTGGGTATTCCAGTGTGCTGAGCTTATGAGAGAAAAAAAGCAGTAAAAGAGAAAATGCATATCATGCACACCTACTACTTTATTGGTGTCCAGAAAACAGCCAGCAGAGCTGAAAAATTAAGTGAATGATGCTGATCTAGAACTGCCAAAGCATTTGGGGAATTTATTTATTAAGTAGATTTCTAGGGAACAGATACGTGGGAAAGAGCAAATAACCAAGATACCTCCTTTTCTTTAAGCTTTTTCCATTTTTTTTCATGTCATTGAGCATAAACTGAAGGCAGTCTTTCTGTTAAAATAAATAGTTCAAAAAGAATTACCATAAAGCTAGAGGGAAAAAAAAAATATTTCTCGATAACTCACAGAGCATATTTTAGTCATATGGGCTAATGCTCCTTAAGTAACTGATTTCTGGGCTTTCCATTCATTTTTCTTTCCTCCACTTTTCTTTGGAGGATGAAAGATTGGTGGATAACAGCAGGCAGCACAAGTAAAATACAAGGCAAGAAATCTGTTAATGATAACCACCAAAGTAATGCTGGTTTTCTGGCAGATACAGCAGATGGCCAGATATATTGCAGTGCAATTAATAAAGAGAAGTTCACAGGAGCCAAGATTTTGCTAGGTGCAGTGATCAGCAGGTGAATACTAACTTGAATTGTTTGTTGGGGTTTTGTCTGTTTGTTTGTTTGCTTTTCTCATTGGCAGGTTTATTTCTTTTTTTAATAGCAAAGTTAAAATTATACATGTCTGCCTTCGCATTCCATCCCCAGTATTAGGTATCTAACTCAATACTTCACCATTTAAAGTGTTAGTCTATTACCTTCAGGTGCTTACTCTCTGCTTTATGTAAAGTCAGTAAGTTTTACTTTGGAGTTTAGCATGAAGTTAATACTTAAGTATTTTAGGCTGCTATTTTTCATGTTAAAGTGTACTCAAATAATTTCTATGTGTATGCTAATTGTTTAGCCAATTTCTACTAAAAAGTTTAAGGTAATTTCCAATTCCATGACTATCTTATTTAGAAAATAATATGGAAGTGTAACCCTCAAACTCCTTTCATATCTGCAGAACTATATCCATTAAGAGCAAACAGGTAAGTGTTCTCTATATATTAGGAACAACTTCAGCTACCAAAAATATACACAGGTCAGCTGATACTTTCATTAACAACATGTTCTAAAATAAAATTTATAAAAGCTAAAAGTCATTCAATTAGCCAAAAAAAAGTCATTTTGTTACCAAAATCTGTATAGAAGAGGTTTCCTTCACACCTGAGGGTATCAGCAAATGCAGACATGGCTTATTTTGCATACTGTAAATTTATATAAGAAAATTAGGTATCTCTGTTACAGCCAAACTGTGGTGTAGGGCAAAATTTCCAGCTGTTTATGATGCAAATCTGGAAATCCTTTCGTAAGTGGTGTAAAGGAAACAAGTTTTTTGTTTTCATGAGAAAAGTTTCACTGTTAATG
>JAAGNO010012795.1:4378-35775 GCA_033439905.1 Ceryle rudis | reverse complement strand
TTAATAGATTAAAGGGAATATATTAAAGGGAAAACTTTCATTAATTCTCTGTATGAAAGGAAGAGCTAATCTACTAACATTTAATATTTCACTTCTTTCAGAGCAGTGTAACATCATTAAGAGTTTCACCTCAGCCACAGAAGGGTGTGATAACGAAAAAAGTTACAAGATAAACTGAAGAAAAGGGTTGCACACAGGGTGCTCTCATTTTGCAGTAAGAATTCAAACTCACAGGATTAAAGGTAAAACACAAGCCTGAGAAAGCAGAAATCTGCATTGTGATGCTAGACTCTCAGCCTGACAGGCAGAACCCTGGTATCCCAGCCCAGTAGTTCTTTATTTGTTTTTCACAAGACAGTGACTAGATAATGCTTGGTGGTTAAGAGAGTTGCAGGAGCAAGAATTTCAAGGTTCTGCTAAAATTAAAAAGACTTAAATCCCAGTTTTCCTGTACAGCTAAATTATTTCATTGCTCATCTATGATGGCATTAGAGAAACCCTTATAAATGACATAGAATATTTTAAAGCAAGCTGAAGGAAATAGGAGGAAAATGAAGGAAAATACCTATTCTGATAATCCTTGTTCACAGTTTTGGGATTTTGTCTAACACCAGACTTTAAGTGTATAGGAAAGTAGCAGCAATTTAACGTCTTTTTATATATTCACCAATAACTGTAAATGCTCTAAAGATTAGATTCAGCTGAATTGTTTTGAGGATATCAGTGACACTTAAATTATAAAGGACTACTTTTTTCTGCATATCTTAGTATTTCTATAATTCCACAAATGCCTACTGGGTTAGAGTAGCCTTCAAGCAAAAGATGTTCCTTGTTCTACAATTACAAATGTTCATATGAGGCCTCTATCTCTTCTTTCACAAGAATATTCTACTTTTATCTGTAAGAAAAAAATCTTAGCAGTTAATTTTCTTTTTCAACTTAACTGTAAGCATTTATTTTACATCTGCCACACCTAATTTCAATCCCCTTAATTGTCAACTCATCAAAAAGACAAAACATGAAGTGGCTAAATTTTTATGATCACACTAACTTAGGTCATACAAAGTGAAACACAGTCACTTGAACAGGATCACACTTGTGTGAACTTTTTATAGTCTTGAAAGGTCTATCTTCTCAGGCATATGGGCTAAAAATGTTAATCCAGAAAACATTTCAAAGTGATTTCTGATACCTCTTCAGTTTGGAGACTGAGGATGTACTGCAATTTAACTAAAAATGAAGTTACTTGTTTTCCGTTTTTTTTCTGTAGAGAGGAAATAAACCAAAGGTTGCCTCTCTTATGGTAGTTAGTTATCATAGTCTCTACAGATTGATAAGATGTTTTTTCTAGAACTACTTAATAGTAAAATTTACTCTAATGGTGCCAATAGTAAAACTAGAATAACACACAAAGATAAAGAAATTTTGATTTTTTCTATCATTTCTTACATCATATGGCCACTACTACACTCATACTGATATATGTCCTTCATATGAGAACCTGAAAGCTTATTAATAACAACAATCAACATTTAAAAAACTCCAAACAACCAAAAAAACAACCAACCAATAAAAAACCACAAGCCCAAACCACCACAATGGATGCTGATATAATGAGGACATTTCAAACAGCATCCTTCTGACCTTACTGGTAAACCAGCATGAACTGTATTGAAAGAGGAACAGGTCTGACTAAACAAATAACCTGACCGCAATTTGCTGCAACCCATTAGCTGGTATCAATGCAGTGAAGGCCATGAAAATTGAAACACGGTTCATTAACTGTGTGTGGGGGTTTGATAAGCAAATCTGATACCTATGTTCTATCTGTTGACAAAGAATAATCTGCACTGCAGCAACCTCATGATGCGTTTCAGTGCATAGCTTATTGACCACCTGCTGCTTAATATGCTACAGATGATACTTTAACAATTCACAAGAAGCCACAAACAGACAAGAAAAGCCTCTCATCTGAGCTTCAATTCTCATTACCAGAAAATCAGCAAGTTACTTGACTGAAGTAGTTTAGGAGACTTTTGTCCATAATAAAACTCTTTTTGCCCATCCTGAACTTCAGAATTAAACCTTTACATGTAAATACTAAACAGCCTAAGTGAATTACAATGTTTCTACTACAAACATAAGTTAATTTGATGGAGAAGACCTTCAGAAAAGGTTACTGAGAAGTGTGAGGCTCTTTAATGAAATACAGAGTGGGAGACAAAAGAGGCAATGTTTATATACTGTAACATGGGAAGTTCTGACTGAAAATAACATAACCGTGAAGATATCAAACACTGGAACAAGTTACCTAGAGTGTTTCTGGAATCTCCTTAGAGACTTTTTCAAGATACATCTGAACACAGCCCTGATCAGGTTTCAGTTTGAATTCAGGGTTGATCCCACTTTGAGTATGAAGCCAGAATTGACAAACTCTGATGCAGTATGAATTGATTCTATGAACACAGGAATGACAACCAGTGACTTCTGAAATTTTCAAATATTGTTTTGTAGATGTATAATCTACATGCATAGACATATAATTTAGATTTTTAAAAGAAATTAGGACTGAAATTCAATTCAGGTTATCTAGCACCCACTGAAGGGATAAAATAATTTTTTGGTCCTCTATAGAAAACAAAGAGAGGCAGATTCGTCCAGAGACTAATTCAGAGGCGAGATGTTTTTATAAAATGATACAGCTTTAAACAAATAAATTCAAGCTCTGTGTTATGGAACATCAAGAACCACTTATCTATACTCCAATTTTAAACCAAGACCATTCAGACAGCAAACAGTAATCAGAAATGGGAAATCTTATTTTTACATTGCTGATGACCAATGATAAATAAGCACCCATCCTTATATATAAAATCACAGGTATCACAGGTATCACAGGGTGTCAGGGGTTGGAAGGGACCTTGGAGATCTTTGCGTCCAACCCCCCTGCCAGAGCAGGACCATATATATTTAAGAAGAAAGCAAAACTGTAACGAAGTTGTAGAATTTTAGTTTGAGATTTACTGGATGGAATTTGTAGCACTAACAAGCTTTTTCACTCAATATCTCACTGTAGTTCTAGTCCTGATTCCAAGTTTTGGGGACATAGATGTCTTTTTATCCATTGGCAGCAAGTTAATGTTTCCCTGCAAAAAAGTATTGCTTAGAACTAAATAGTTCTAAGAGCATATAAAAAATTGTTAATACAACATTTAAGGCAAAGCTTGAATTCTCATCCATTTCTGATTCCAGGAACATGTTATATACATCATTAAAAACTCATATACATTGCTAAATTTATGGAAAATGTCTAAATGCAAAGTGATGATGATGATCAAAGCTTTACCATCATCCCTTCAACTCCTACAAGTTTTCTAGAAGGTAAATGGGTTTTTTTTTTATATACCTGCCAGCACTGCAAGCTTTTTTATATATCACATACTAGTATGTTATATTCGAAACCAAGTATTCTGTAAAATGGAAAACTTTATAAGTTTTCCATAAATTAAAAAGAAAATAAATCCTTCATATGTGAATAATTTTTTTCAAGACATTAAAATAAGCTACTATTATCATACAGCTTCAAAAAGTTAAAAGTATCTCATACATGTTCTAAACACTGTCTTCCAAAACAGGCTATTTTCATATTTTTTTTTGTTACACTTTTTTAAAACATACCTACAACATTCATTCTCTGACCTACTTGACTAACACTGCTTTAAAATGATGCAAACTCTAACTCTCCAGAATTAGAAAGCTTTTTTGTTTGTTCGTTCAGTTATTATTTTAAGGAATAAAACTGTTGTTGTTACATATTTTGTGTTTCCTAATATAATTATTTTTAAATTGCCTCTATAGTATGATATTTGATTGCCCTTTTTTAGAATGTCCTTGGTCACACAGCTTAATAAACACTGCTTATTTTAATAATGTTCTAGATAGGGGTTTTATTATAGTCCTGTATCATGGGAAGATGAGAGGAAATAGGTTTAAGCTGAAAGATTTTCCAACTGAAAATCTTCTTCCAGACACAGCCTGGGCAGAGTATGGATTGAGAGTAGCCCTGAGGAGAAAGACTCAGGGGTGCTGGTTGATGAAAAGTTCAACATGAGCCAACAGTGTACAAGTGCAGCCCAGAAAGCCAAACGTATCCTGGGCTGTATCAAAAGAAAGATGGGAAGCAGGTCAAGGGAGGTGATCCTTTCCCTCTACTTTCATGAGACCTCACCTGAAGTACCAGCTACAGAGCCCCCAACACAAGGACACAGACCTGCTGGATCAGATCCAGGAGAGCCACCAAGATGATCAGAGGGCTGGAACACCTCTCCTACAAGAACAGGCTGAAGGAAGTTGGGTTGATCAGCCTGGAGAAGAGAAGGCTCCAGGGACACCTTATTATGGCCTTCCAGTATCTGAAGGGAGCCTACAGGAAAGCTACGTTTTACAAGGCTTTGTAGTGATAGGACAATGGCTTCAAAGTGGAAGAGGGTAGATTTAGATTACAAATATAGGAAGAAGGATGGTGAGACACTGGTACATATTGGCCAGGGAAGTTGTGGATGCACCATCATGGGTTATGTTCAAGACAAGGTTGGATGGGGCCTTATACACCTGGTCTAGTGCAAGATGTCCCTGCTCATGGCAGGGGGATTGGAACTAGATGATCTTAAAGGTCCATTCCAACCTAAACCAGTCTATGATTCTATGGGGAAAGTTGTACACTGGGAACAGGCTTACCAGAGTTGTGGTCCAGTCTCCATCCTTGGAGGTCTCCAAGGCCACACTTGTTCAAGCCCTAAGCAAGTTTTTCTGACCTCAAAGCAGAGGGATGTACTAGGTGACCTCCTCATGTCCCTTCCAACCTGAATTAGCCTATAATTCTGACTCATCATGGCATCTAAACAGTTTAAGTACCACCCAAAGCTTTTTCTAGTCACTGCAAAATTTATAAGCATGACTTCCCTCAGTTGTGCCCTTTGGAGACTCTGTGATGTATGCTGAAGATAAGAGCACATTTTCCTTGTAACTGGAGACCCCATAAGACCTCTTTTATAAATAGCCTATTTTCATTAAACTTATCATCATTGGAAGTTCTTCCTTGCAATCAGATTTAGCTGAAATCATCATCAGAGTTATCACAGGAGAATTAACAGGTACATATATGAAAGCAAGGGGGTGCAGAGCAAGAAACCATCTTTGATTTGTGTCCATATACAAATGAAGTAGTAATTGAATTTCTTTTTCCAGTTAAGATCAAATCCAATGCCAATAAACATAAAGGTTAATTCATGCTATTTTTTGCCATCTATAAATAAGCATGCATACTCTTAGAATTTACCTTTTTTAGCAATTTATTGATATTTCTCTGGCATTTTCCTAGCAGCCATCTTAAGTAGACAATTCTGAGATCAGTTTCACTTTTCTGGAGAATAGCATAGGTCTTCTCAGAAGAATATATGCTATTCTCGTATATTACACTCATTCACTTAAGGTTAAAGGAGGAGACTATCTTCTCTGGGCCTCAACTAATATGTCTCTATACTGGGTACACAGTAACACATTTAAAATAGAACTTGAAAACTACTTCCCTGATAAAGTCTTTTCTGCCCACTTAATATTAGTTTGCTTCATATTAAATTTTTTAAGTTTTATGACCACAACCAACATGCTTTATAAATTTTATATTTTCATTTAAAGTAAGCATTAACCTTGGGCAGCAATGCAATCATTTTCTACACTAGGACCACATTCATCAAACAAAAAACTCTTGAAGAAATCTCAAAATAAGACTCTGGAGTTCATATGCTTTGTTTAAAGAAGATAACTGAATATATATTGTGGAAAAAAAAATGGATAATGAAGTTTCACCATGCTTTGGAGCATTAAATAAAATACAGGAAATAAAAGTAGAAAAAAACCTGCTCTGATGGTCATCAGACAATGTTGTATGAGGGGGGAAAATGAAAAAATATGTTATCGTAGGTGACTGTATTCATGTAACAGTAAAATTGCTCTGATATGCATTTGATAACTTCACAAAATATGTACGTGAATTATTTCACATCATTTCACATAAAAGTTAAGAAAGAATAAAATAGGTAGAGGAGTTTGGGAGTTTACTACAGTAATGCTCCTAATGAGCATTAATCTGCTAAGTGTGGGTCACCTAATTTAGAGCTGCCTGGAGCAAAACTGAAGTAATAATACTAAGATAAAATAAAAAAAAAAAATCCCCAAACAAAGCCCAAATACTTTCTCATCTATTTTCACATCTGGCAAGTTCTGTAAAGTTGTTACAGCAGAGGGTACACTGGTACAAGCATGTTTGCATGAGAAGATAAACATCTAGCTCAAAAACTATAAGGAAACTGAGGGGAAAAAAGCCAACAGCAATATGTAACCTATAAACACCATGCAATCAATTAACTTCTTCATGAACCATTAGTTCAGCAAAATCACATTAATAACATAGATATCTTCAACAGTAAATAGGTCATTTCCATAAATGGAAGCAAAAGCATGGAAAAAAAATATTAAATCTGTCTTTACTTCATGTTTCTCTTCAAAAGAAAATAGAACTTGGCTACGTTAACTGATGATATGAATTCTCTAATGACTTCTAGCTTCACCACATAAGCTTAGTCAACATCTGGCATGATATCCTACACTTGGAAGTCTTGACTGGATAGATTTAGGCCTGAAGCCAGAACAAGTGGTGAATCACTCTGCATCTCATCAGTCTGATATTGTTACAACAGAAGTTGAGGAAAGGGAGAAGTTGTCTGTTTTAATCCATATAAAAGGCGCAGAACTAAATGGAAATTTTCGTTCTTAGCAGAGTCATATTTTGATTAACTTTAAGTTGTTGTAACTGTATATATTAAATAGTTTATTATGTACATTAAAAGTAACTGTATATGTTAAATGAGATTATAATTCAATGAAGAAGTCTTTCACCTGGAAACAATAGAAATACTTCGTAGTTGTATAAAATGTTGGCATAGATTTAGCTTCCTTTTTGCCATGAAAATCTCACTACACTAACAGGACTATTGTGGACTTTATTCAAACAGTTTGAATAAATCCATAAACAGTGAATACCTGCAACAATAAACTAATTCAGAGAGAACAAGTACCTATAGCTGAACAATTGCTTGATATAATTAAAACAACTGCCTTAAAGGAGAGCTAAACATTGCTAGCAATACCACAAGAAAAATGCAAACCCCAGACAAATTACTGGTATGAATATAAGCTTTTCAAATTTATTTTAGGGCAAATTGTCTTAAGTCTTATGTCTCACCCATATTATTTCCTCCTGTAATGCAACTAACAGCCCAAACTAAAGCAATTACTGAAGAGAAAGCCTTCTGCAGCTGCATATCCTAATCTTTATTTCCCTTTCATAAAGATTTCAATTTGAATCTGAGTATCCAAGTAAATTACAAACTCATCTACATCATTAGAACATTGTTTATGCTACAAAGAGACCTGAAGAGTTCAAGTTTCAGGTGAAACAAAAGTAACTTAGTAGTCTGACTTTCCAAAAGAAATAACATTTATGAATAAACAACATGTATGTTACAGTCCATCACTAGTTGTCTTAGGATTTTCAGAATAGACATTTAAAATCTCCAGACTCATGGCTTATACTAAATGTATCATTAACAGCAGAAGTTCACGAGAAGACAAAAAAAAAAATCTAGTGAGCATGCAAATATAGAAAACTGCACAAAACCATATTAAATAGATTTGGGTAGTTTGAGAGCATAATAAAAAAACCCTCATACTTGTGAATAATTTCTATAAGAAAAAAAGCTGCTACTCTGGAATTATCTTGAAACATCATACCTGTTTCATACTTGATAGCAATACCATTATTTCTTTTTATATTATACTCCTTATAATTGAATATAAGGAAAGACTAAAAGGGATACATGGTTTTCTATCTACTAAGTCTTCAAAATTTGGTAAAGGTAACTAACTTCTATTCCAGGGTGAGGAGCAGTTGCCCTGTAAATGAGACTGGAAGCTCTCTATATGTCATCCTAGTCACATAACGTAATAATGGGAGATGCTTAAGGAACCTGCAGCACATTTTGGTGTCATGTCTCCTGCTGGTTGATAGCTCCATTATCTTAAGTATTGTAAGCACCAGTGTAGTTTTCCTTTCATGGGCATTTTCATGTTAGCATTTTGGTTTACTTATATGATAAAAAGAATTATTTTTTGTATCTTCCAAGATGCTTCATGAACCTTTTACCATAGAAATATTCCACAAAATGATAAAAAAAAAAAAAAGGTACATTTTCATTGGGCTTTTTTTATCAGGATAAATTTAAATCATTGCTTTTCAAACCTTGATAGTTTAATCTTCAATTTAAATAAAACACGAGTACATATTTCAGAGCATGACTTGCATCATATATGTATTGTATATTCATATAGGCTGGGTACAATTTAAAAGTCAGTATACACCATGATTCATTGCCTTAAACTGACAGCAAAACAGGATAACTTCTTGTAAATGTTGTCTGAAAGCAGATCACCATATCTACTGCTTGATATAAATACAAATATTTTAACC
This sequence comes from Ceryle rudis, assembly GCA_033439905.1. Taxonomy (NCBI): domain Eukaryota; kingdom Metazoa; phylum Chordata; class Aves; order Coraciiformes; family Cerylidae; genus Ceryle; species Ceryle rudis. The sequence goes on along the minus strand of JAAGNO010012795.1, from coordinate 27,188 downwards.
ATTAAGTGTGACTTAAGGGTTTCTCTATCATTTAAGTGGATTAAGTCTTTGGAGCCATTTGCACATTAAAAAATTTCATTTTCTACTCAAGGACCATAGCTAACTAAAAATGCTCATATAGGCTGTTTGAAAGGAAAAAAAATAAAACTTTTAAACATATAAAACCACCTATAGTTCTTTCCCTGCCCATGAGACTCACTGAAGATGAGCTAAAACTGATATAAAAGTAGATTAAAACTAGAGTATGTCATAGAACTGTATTTCACTTCCTACTTTGAAGAGGTAGTCTTTGCTTTAAAGAGGTATGCTCCATGAAGCAGTGAAAATGAAATTACTTTCAATTACAGATATAATTGAATGACAATTCTAAACAAAGATTATTCAGTACCTATAGAAATACCTCTGTACTGTATCTATTTCATTGGAACACAATCCTAGAAATTACTGTATTTTGAGTAGGTCTTCACATTAAAATATTACTCCAATTATTTTATGTGTTTGTTCTACAAGGAAACCTTTATGCCCTTAAAAGTACTTTTTTGTCAATTCCAGCATGGGTTTTTAGTATGTATTTTTATGGGTTGATGGTAGAGAAACCATCTGAAATATATACTTAAGAGAGAAAAATTTCTAAGTCACTGCTGTTTATTTTTTATGAACAAAACATATTGAGCTCTTCAAACTTCTTGAGGAACTTTAAAAAAAACCCAATAATAAAAATCATGCTTCTTGTAGAATTTAACATCTTTCAACAGCTTTGTAAAATCCTGCATACTAAAATTGTATGAGCTTCTGAATGTGCAGTTCAGAAATGAGGATTCCCACTACTGATACAAGAATCCTACATGCAAGAATTAGAATATAATTTCTCTATTTCCCATGTAAATATTTTAGTAATCAGCCAGTACAAGCAATATATAATTATATTTATACAAAATATAAAATTTGATCTTGGCTACTATTGTCTTCCTACCTTTTCCAAATATTTTTTTTTAAATGAAATAATATTAAAACCAAAACCACTAAAAATGGACTTATCATAAAGTCAAAACTCAGTGCTTTTTATCCCACATGAAAAGAAACATCGCTGTTCACCTTACTACTGTAAGCTTAAAATCTTGAGGCACTGTGGGTGTACTCATAGTTTTATATTGGCTAGTTCTGGAGAGGTCACTTAGACATGAATTTGTTTTTGTTTTCCCTAGTTAGTTAATTAATTTCTTTAGTGTTACCTTTCAAAACTCAAAGCTCTGAGCTTGGAAGTCTACTCTTGATGGTTATCTGAAGAGTATATACAAGGATCTCTTCTTCCTAGCTCTCCTACTAGTTCTAGGTCCCATGCCACTGGCCTTCTTTCTTCTTTTAGATGTATTTTTGAGTGTTTACTATAATGTTATTGCTTGATTTTAGAAACTGGCAATGATAACACTACAGTTTACCCTATACCCTACAAAGTAGGACTATTTACTTAGGCACAGAGTACTCTCAGCTAGTAGTGGGTGATTGCTGTTGCCTTATAGTCCAGATTTAAAAAAAAAAAAAAAAAAAAAATCTGATTTTTACATCTATTTGATGTAAACCTTTTTTTACTGTGTACATGCTTTATCTATAAATATATCTACATATACATATGGATTTGCACATTACATGTAGACTCATCTGTGTTATGAACAACTCATCTAGAAAAGGCATGTGCAAGTTTTCATCAATATTAGCTGGCCAAGGGAAAAAAAAAAAATGAAAAGAAAGCAAGCTTGGTCTTACATTTCACAGACATAGGAAAAGAAAAAGCATTGAAGCATTGGCTTGGAGATCCCTGATCGAGGCTGGTTGAAGACCTGAACAGCAAAACATTTTGTACTTAGAAATCTGTGTTATCTCAGAATCCTGAGATGGAAAAAAAAAAAAATCTATAAAGACATAAAGACAAAAAGGAATGAACAGGCCATACAATCATATTTTATCTTCAAACTCATATTTCCCAATCTATCTTACAATAGAAGTGTAGAAATTGGCTTTCCTTTTATACTAGTGGCTTTAAGTTGGAGCTTAACAAATTTATAACATGAAGTATATGAGAAAGTTGTCTGTGAGAGAATGGGACTGATGAGTGGGAGGCCTCCTGCAGTCCCTACAGTCTTCATTTTATGAAAAAAACATATAAATCTCAAAGATTATTGTTTTCAGAGGTTATTTACATCTGAAGCTTTGTTTTTGTTGTTGTAGTTTCCTTCAGTAACGCTATGCAGCATGGAATAAATGCTCCTATGTCTTTTAAGAATGTTTTTATGCCAACATGATTCGACTTGTGGATTATATTGAAAATAAAACCCAGTAATGTTATAGTAAGATTCATTGTTTGATCAGAACTTTACATACATTCGAGCTTTACAAATATATTTGGAACTGGACATTCTTAAAAAATAGACCTGAAAAACATCCTATGAAAAAGAAAAACCTAGAAAGACAATTTAGAATGTAGATCTGGTATTCCTTTCCTCTTTTGTTTTTCCCTACACAAAATATAATAGGTTTTGCTCTGAAGTTTTCATTTTCTCTGCTCTACACCTATGGGGGGAAAAAGCCCTAGAAACTATATTTTACAGTTGCCTCTGTTTGATATTAGTAGCTTGCATGTTATTTTACTATAAGCCATGGAATCACCATGCAGTGATACGACTAGTTCTCCTGCAGGATGTCCTGCTGTTTTATTTTTGTAGCCCTGCAAGGCTAATAAGCTATATCATATATTGTCATCACAAGGTGATGGTAACACTCACAAGAGACATAAGTGTTTTACCATTTATTATACTCGTAGTCAAAAAATTTCCTTTACCATTAGTATCATCATCTATTGACTAAAAGAAAAAAAAAAAAAAATCTTTACAGAACAAGGATAAAGAAGCCCAAAGTATTTACAAACCTATATACCTACCAAAACTAGAAAATAAAAAAAAAAAAATCATTGTGTTTCCAAAGAAGAAAGATGTATTATAAATTAGTTGGATTTCTCCTTCATTTTTTTCACATGATAAAGTAAAACAATACTAATATTTATAAAGTAATTATACAACATAAAGTAAACTTTAAAAATTATGTCATATGTAAAAAATCCACATTAGTAGCTAAATAATATCAGAAAGAAAAAAGGTAGGATTAGAAAGTCTTAAGACTACAACAAGCTAAGATTTTTTAAATATAGTGCACATTATTATTGCCTGCAATATCAAGGAGGAATAAGCTGTTTCATACATAGAATTCAATACTGGAGAAAAAAATTATCGCATTTGGCTAAATAAAAATTTATGGGTTTGTCTTTTTTTTCTGGGAAAAAAAAAAAGCAGCAACCAAAAAACCCTATTTTTACAATGGTGATATGTCCTAACAGCATAGTTTTTTTGTAAGGAAAGTGATTTTTTTCTTCTTTTTTTTTATTACCTCTACTGAAGGATTAAAAATATAACACCTTGGATACAAGAAAATTTTGAAAGCTAGCATTTTAAAGAAATTAAAGTGTAGAAGAGTAAGTTAGCTTTCATCTTCATGAAAACAGTTCTAATTCTTTCACCAAGGCTGTGGTCCAATAAGCACATCCATAAATAAATAAATGATAGAGATGTTTATGGTAAAGATACTCGAGGAAAGGAAGTGTGTATGTTCTTCTGGAATCACAGCAGATCCCTATCTACCACTCAAGGAAAACAGACTATTCTAATTCAACAGAAGAGACACAAGAGAAAAACACTTAAGTATACACCAAAGTATTTATATGCTTGAAATCATTAAATTCAATTGTCTTTTAAAATTGAATGACATATTTATTGCATTTTTTTTCCTTTTTACTATGATTATTCTTAGCTAGCTGAACTTAACCTTTAACTGAATGTAACAAAGAATTTAAAATACTAGAATTATGACACTTTGAAGATGTAGAAAATATTAAATGTGATCCTAATACAATATAATACACCAGTTTTATTCTCTCCAGCTAAAGAATTTAATTTATTCTAATTAATGCTGAAATGTTAATTTCATTGAAGTAATTTTCACATTAGTGGTTATACTGTTGTCATATAATTATCTGCTGCAAGTTTCTTTATTTCTTATGACAATTACAAAAATTAAAAAGCTACAGCTATTTTGGCTACTATGTTTCTGAAAGGTATGCAGAAGACATAGGATCTTTAAACTTATTAAAAATACAAACTGAAACATAAATCTGCCCTTCTGAAGCACTAAGAGACAGCTTCACTAATGGCAGAGCTTCTTGCTTTGAACTCCAATAATATCAGAGAATAGACTGACACTTATAAGAAAGCCTTAAAAAAAATATTTTTAAAGCACCTGCAAGGATGATTTAACATTGTCTTAATTACAGTGTTAGCTATATCTTCATGTGTAATGTAAGGGTAATTATTCCATAAGCCTACTGAAACAGCAAAATAGCCTGCATTCATTATTAGCAAGAGTCCTCCTATATAGTACACTAAAATAAAGTTACTTAGAAAAAATATGTTGAACAGTAAAAGCAGCTTTTTATTCCATTTTAAATGTTTTTTCTTTTGCTCACAGTTATGCACTTAGAAAACACCATGAGTATAGAGATTCTTTGGATAGTTAGTGTAAAGGTTGAGCTTAATCAAACTACAACTTGGAAGTAACATACCAGAAAGTTGAAATTATGAGCAGCTTTCCTTTAAGAAGACCACTGATGTTTATGAAAAACTACCTATTTATTGTATGAAAAGGCTTTTGTACGTTTTGTAACACTTTTTTTCATTGTCACACTGACTGTGGTAGAGCTGAAAGAACCTTTTAAGTCAGACTAAAACAGTTTATTTCTTGTTTATGAAGCATAATGATGCAAAGATTAATCAACAACTAAAGTAGCCAGATAGTAATCAACAATTAATGGTTTTCTTGCCATTTGAATGAAGGCATCATTTAATCTACTTGTAAATAGTTTTTCAACTTTTAATTTTTTAAAACCTATTATTTCAAAAAGAAGCCTTAAAAGCGTTTCTGTTTTCATTCTCTCATTTCACCAAAGGAAGGGTCTTTGTAAGACAGTTCTGCGAACATGAGAAAATAGTTCTCTCTACTGAACTATAGTAGTAACTACAAAGAATTCAAAAGCTGTCCAGGTTTAGATCTCAGAGATTAGAAAATACACTAAAACATTCATAAAACTCTTACCTGCTAGAAAGCTGAGGAAAACCAAAACAAATAGTTCTCTGTGCTTTCCTTAAAAATAATTTTTAAAGTATCTTAACATTGATCACTGGGATATAACCTGAAAAGAATGTCAAGAGGCTTGAAAGGCACAGATGTTGCATATTTTGCCAGAATTTCCATAATACAAAACACCAAAACTCTCACTAAGGTTTAGCTGTTGCCTACAATTATAAATCCATAGTCATAGCATTAGTTATAATCTAGTCATCTGCAATCCAGATGCATAAACCAGCTTTGCCTGGTTTAATAGATTCTACTTGCAGTATCTTGAGACTAGAAGAAAATTTCTTTATTCCTTTCTGTTTTCCACACTTTCTTTGCAGAGAACAACTGGATTTATTTGTGGCTAATAGAATGAAAGCACCCTTGAGTTCCACTACTGTAAGTGCTATTACTTTCCAAGAGGCAACAGTTATCACTTTTTTATTGTAGTAGCATTACAAAACCTCTTTACATTGGATGATCTGAACTTGGAGGAGTCCCTTCGCTTAAGAACATTTAAAATTAGGTTAATACAAGTGCTAGGAAATATAGGAAGCAATTCTACTTTACATCTCACACCCTAGTCTCCTTCACCACTATTCTATTTAGTAAAACTATTTTAATCCAGGTAGATTTTCTATTCCTACATAGGCCTAGTACTGACTGGAAGTACCAGGTTGTGAGTAGACAGAACACTCTGTTCATGATATAAAACCAGACAAGACAGTAGCATTTGGCAGCCATTGCCTTCAAAGTCTAATGGACTTTGTGTCAGATTCTTTTTCCTTAGCTATCCTCTTTCCTTATTTTATAGTCTCAACCAGGATGCTAGTTAATGCTTTTTGGGGAACAAGCACCTCTCCAGTAGGTAATATTCTCTAAGTGCTAACTCATTTTACACAAGCCATTTAACTGCCACCTTAGAGTAATGACTTTCTATCACTACAGACCTGGGCTCGATTCAGTTCTTTTACTATTTATCTTCACAGTAATAAACAAATTCATCTTGTCAGTACAGATTGTTTATTTAGGACCTTCTGAAAAAACACCTTCTAAAAGTCACTTACACATGACAGGAAAAACAACAGTACTAGATAGAGAAGAACAGTGTTAGAGAAAATATTTTAGTTTTATAACTTCCTTAAGTTCCTCAGTTAATATAACATTTATTGAAAAACTTCAGGATAAGGTCTTTGTTTTGGAAAAGCTTTTCCACTTAAAATTTGTAGCATGAGCAATAGAATGTGGTAAAACCTAATGGCAATTGTTTCTTTTTGAAGAGAAAAGCAAGAAAAAAAAAAATCCAACTTACCTGAACTTTTGGGGCATCTTGAGTTTCTCTCTACTCTCCCATTACTATTTGAGATATTAGCTCTGACTGTGTCTCAGGTTTCCATATCTATGCTCCTAGCAAGTGCACTATGCCTCTGAGGCACATTCTTTCTTAGGAAGTGTGCACTGTGGTAATATAGAGCCTCTCCTCTATATTGCCATTTATAAAATCTAGTATGTTTTTGTGTTTGATTCTCAGACTACTTTGCTTCATCAGATTCTGTTCATAAATCAGCTTTTTATGCCACTGCTATTTCCCAAAGTTTATTTCTACAGGTACAGCCATTTCCAGTATAGGTGGAAGCAAAGGATGGGAAAATTAAATTCTGCTTGTGCCCTTTGCACACTGTTGCTGAGTCCCTCAGATCAAAAAGACAGAAAGACATTTTGGCATAGACTAAGGTGGGGGTTTTTTGTTGGTTTTTTTTGCTATCATACTATCCTCTCTCCAGTCTTGGTGTCATCCGGGTAGACATCTATGGGCAAAATAGATTATTCAACATCAACACAAACAAAAAAAAAAAAAAAAAAAAAAAAAAAAAAAAGAAAAAAAAAAAAAAGAAAAAAAGCAGAATAACATATCATATCAAAATTACTAAATCCTTGGTTTTTTTCAGCTTTCCTCAGGCCTCTGCTAATTACTAAAATCTGAGAGTGCTGGCCAGAGCATGCTAAGTGTAAAATCAAAGCCCATGCTTCTTTCCTCTGCCAGTTCATTGTACTTCTGTACAATAACAGTTGAAAACAGGATCTCAAGAAGGGGGTAAGTTGTATTGTGCAGGTTCCTTTCATACTGTCAGATGCATCAATAACAATTTTTTCCATGGTCTAGGATGACTTAAATATTTCCTTGTATGCTTTACATGTCATTATGAAATGTCTATCATCATACTATTACCAACTTTCAGTAAGCATAAAGTCTTTTGGTATATATTTAAGCAGTAGATTTAATTTTAACTATCTTTGCTCACTTTTTTTCCCCAAAAATATTTTAACTGATTAGGGAATCTGCATTAAATACAGTATCTTAATCATGCTGTGAAGCATTGAATTTAACACCCTCAAACGCAACTAAAATGTTTAGATTATTTGCATTTTAAAAATCAGCATATGTAATAATATCACTGATGGTTACTCCTCTTTTGCCCACCTAACTGCTCAGCTGCAAAAATCACTAGAAATCTGAAAAAGAACTGAAGATGATTTAACTATTTTATTTCTTTTCCACATACTTGAACTGTAGCTGTGTTTGAGACGATTAAGCACATTTCTGTAGTTATCAAATCTACTGGCATATCACAATAATCCCCACATTATTATTGTATTTCAGTAGCAGGGAATGATAGCCACTGCTAATGGAATTAAACATTGAAAGATTAATAAACTAACATACAATTCATACTTAAGTTTATTTCTCAAATTTTTTTTAAAGAAAACAAAAAGCTTAGAAGTTTCAGCTAACACCAGTGGAAGGCAAATTTCATGAAATCTGTCATAAAAGCTTGAAATGTCCAATTCTATTGATAAATGCTACTTTAACATCTCATGATAATGTAAATGTCATTGCACTTTCCCAAAAACATAAACATTCATAAACATAGACATAAATTCTCCTCTTCAAAGACAATCTGAATTAATGGTGAGCAAAATTACAATCTACAGTGCAGCTGAAACACTTTAAGAATAGTAGGACAACAGAACACAAGTACTGCACACTTTTTCCATTTCTTAAGGTTTAATTTAAAAAGCCTTTTCAGAAGATTTCCTGTATAGACACTACTACTCATTAAATCACTGTTACAGTCTCAGAAAAAGATAGAAAAATTCTTAGAACAAGAAAAATGTGCCATAAAACCAAAACAAAACACAAAACAAACCAAGCAAAACAAACCAACCAAACACCAAAACCCCCACACTTTGGTGCTAGCTTGTCATATGGCTTGTTTATGTGAAATTTTAGACATGGTACACTTTGATTTTACTTCCCTTGTTGATGAAATAATGCAGATTGCTTAGTAAAAGAACAAGTAGCCCTGCAGGGCTCTTTAGGGTTGATTTGTTCCTTAGATATAGCAAAAATCAGGTTAAGACAAGCAAGTTGGGAAAGCTGGTATGGGCACATTTGTTTAGTTGCAAGACAGCACGCAACCATCACACTAAATTAACTCTATCAATACTGTTCCTCCCTCACAGTCTTTGCATTTTACTTCTTCTATCATCCAAACAGAAATTTATGCTCACATCTTAATTTGAGTTAATTCTATGTGGTAGAAACAAGCATAGATTTGAATTATGTATTTGAAAAACCACCTTTTAAAATTATTATTTAAGACGTGTTTATCCTTACCATAGTTCTTAAGAGCAGTATGAGAAAGGACATATCTTTTAAGCATGAATGGATCAATGATTGATGTGAATTTATTTCTAATAGCATGTTCCAAATTAACTGTGATATAAGTTCTAGCATTACTAGAACACTCCAGTCTAAAAGGAAAAAGAAAAGAAACAAAAATCACCCTTTTAAAAGGCTGATTACTAGAATACTTTTCTCACATAATAAATGTTGACTTCACTTTTATTTATCTGTGCATAAAAAAATATGTTGGAGTCTACAATCCCATTTTTTGGGGTAGTGGGGTTTTGTTATTGTTCTTCCTTGCCCTAAACAAGTCCTCTGGAATTTTATTTTTAAATAGTCTGCTAAGCAACTTACATAATTTCTTTAAACTCCTTGTTCTAGCATATGTCATGATTGTTTTTCTAGATACTCAAATATTTGACTTTCACATTGAATGCTATGCTGCTGCTGAGAAAAACAAAAAACAAAAAACAAAAAACAAACAAAATAAAACCCAACATATGTAGTTGATACTATAGTAATATTCAGAAGCACTTAAATATCTGAATTTACATTATGCTGGCCTAAAATCATCTGGCCTTTAAAGAAATTGTTACTTTTCTCTGAAAAGCAGTTACCTCCTATAAAATATAGCTTTCAGAATTCCAGATGTTACATATTGTACTGAGGCTTCTAATTCCTTCAAGTAGCATTCTGTAGATTTTGGCATACTAACCTGACATTAATATTTGCTAAGATTCATAAGAAATACACACATTTCCTTCAATCTTTGTTTTTAAGACCTTATGCCTGTTTTCTTGTATAAATTGTTTGCTGTTCTCAGGAAACGAAATAACAGAAAAAATACTAACAGACAATAGCAATGATTATTATAGGTACAAAGCAAAAGAAATTCATATCTACTGGTCCTACCAGGCTAACAAGTTTATTTTTCCTTTGTCCAGTCCAAGACTAATGGGACACACAATCACTTAAAAGCCCTCAGTAGGAAAAAGAGATATTAATAGTTGCATGCACTCTAATGGAAACTGGGTACATTTGTGTATATAAATCCATAACTACTATTAAATTCACTGTATATGGCTCTGAGAATCTGAGTCACAAACTGTTGATATATAGAACAACACTTGAAAGACAAATCAATTTATTTGTCCTGCTATATTCTTCCCTGAGAATACTGTTTCGGCCACCAGATAATCAATACGTTGGTTGGGTTTCCCATATATGGGATTCATTAATAGTTCTGTGGAATGTTCTCACAGAGGAATATTGCCAAGACCATGAACCTTTACATATTAGGAACAGACTTGAAGAATCAAGTTATGTAGCAGCTAGCTAAGTAGGCTAGCTGTTCTAACTTTGAATTCATACATCAGCAAGTACAAAAAAAAAAAAAAAATTGTCTTCAACTTTGAGTTGCTTAGATAGGCTACAGGATGAAAAAGTAAAATTGCAGTTTTAGATGTAAAAAAGAAATGCAAAATTGAGTCTTTTTGTGTCTTTTACATATTTTATGTTTTGTCACAATGAATTTTATATTTTACAAATCTTTATTACAAATAACATTATTTTAAGAAGAGAACACTGTAGGAAGTAATGTTACTTGGATGTGAAAATGAAACATAAAAAACTTATGTATGTATCAATAACTTGGAGTAATACCTATCTCTTCTGTATACTTACACTCCACTTTTGCTCAAAGTCTTAATATTAAGGAATACTTAGAATCCAAATTTTTGCTTATATCACAGATGGGCATATCCCAGTTTAAAATGTTTGAGATTTGAATTAGTTTAGAGATTTTTATAAACAGAGCTTTGTGAATGTTAGGATTCCTTCAGGTTCAACTCTGTGGCCAAATAGACACTTTTTGTCCCTTCGGTTCAAAAACCAACGTTTTGAAAAAACAGACAGATTTTTGTTCTGAATCAGTAATTCAAATTTATTTTTTTTTAAGAATGAGCTCAAGGAAAATATGATTTTTTTTTTTTCAATTTCACAAGTCTTTTTTAGCATATAGGAAAAACTACTCCACCTTTCAAAACATCAAACCCAAAACTTGTTTGAGAAAGGAAAAAGTAGCAAGATTGTGCTACCTTTATTAAATGTACACAGTAAAATATTGCCATTTCCCACAATTAAATGAATATGTAAATAGAAAAGTAGTGAGAACCAGCAGTAGAGAACAAAATGCATTTTCCACTGAAACGGGGAGGAAATATCCTTATAAAGGACTTCTTTTGAATCTTCATTATACTTGAAGATTAAAAGGGACAGAAAGATCTAATGTTGTCCAGGAAACTGAAGAAACTGTCATTAAATAGCAATAAAGAAATGGGAAAACACAGCATACTGAAAGAGCTCCTCTGAGCTCAGGAAAAATAAATTTCTATCGACTATCTGCATTCAATGTTTTCCAGGCAAGAGGCTTCTGTGGATGTAAAGGTTACTAAACATCCCATTCTTAAATCAGATGACTCTTCTTCCTTAAGTCTGTAAATTAGAATGCATTTTGTGCTCTGTCTACATTCAGGACTCTGACAGTATCAAAGGCACTTCTGCAGCCTGCATCAGTGGGAAGCAGCCTAGGCTAGCAGCTGGCATGAAGAACTTGGACAAAAACCTAACTCCACTAAGTTAATAGCAAACCCCTCATATGCTTGACTGCAAACTGGAATTTGGTGTCCAAATTATTACTTTGAGAGGTGGGCAGTGTTTGGATCAATTACCAGATGAAAGACCAATTTATAGCATGACATTGGGCATACTGCTTCACTTTCTGGTGACTTAGTTCTCCACTTTTCATTTTAGTTCTTTCATATTCACCTCAGTGAATTGATTTGAAAGTCATAGATGAGGCAGGTTATGTAAGTGCTACTGTCTAGATCTCATGAGTATTTGCAGTAAGAAATGACTCACTGAGATGTGTACATGTGTGCACACCCACTTGCACATATAAATCCTTCTCTCATTGCTTCATCTGAACAGGTATGTAATTGTATGAATGGTTCTTTAAGAATCCTAAGTCTTTCTCCATATTCCAATTATTGATCAAAAAATGATGGAGTGTAAATATGGACTTTTTCTAATGTAATAAAAGAAAGCTAATTTTCACTAAATGATAGTTCAAGATGTCTGCTATCAATCAGATAATCAGGGCACAAACTGGAACACAGCAAGTTCCACCTGAACATGAGGAAAAACCTTCTTTACTGCAGGGTTGATGGAGCACTGGAACAGACTGCCCAGAGAGATTGTGGAATTTCCTTCTCTGGAGACTTTGAAAACCTGCCTGGATAGGTAGGGATGGATTTCCAACACAGAAAAAAAAATGCATTCCTTCTTTGATTACAGTAGATCCAAGAATACATTCTCTGAGCAGACAAAATTCTGATCAAGCTGAAAACAATTCACAGAAATACTCAGATATACTTCATGAATAGATAGCATACAGAAATTATTGGTATTTATGTGGACAGTCTTGGAAAAAAAAGGTAAGGAGAGAGGACAAACAGTATACTATTCTGATGGCTTCATCAAGAGTTATTTCTACTCACAGTGCCATAACATAATGCACAAGCTGAAAATAATTGCTCATCCTTCTGCAGCATTATTAAGATAATGAAAAAGAAATATGTATGTAAAAATATATATCAGTACTAGGAATTTGTAACAATCAAAATACACTTCGCTCATTTCTACTGTAAATATACATATATGAAATTTCAAAATGCAATTAACTCTGAAAGGACAAGTATCATCCAGTTTTGAAACTTAAATTATTACTGTGCATGTAAGTTAGCAAAACATATACTCCTCTGCCAAAGAAACTCACAGACATAGGGGGTAAGGTCATCTAAAGGAACGTGGTAAAAGATTAAAAAGGAAAACAATTCAAGGAGGAAAACAGCCACTGTTCTTCCCAGCCACTTCCCAACACTGGTATATCAGGGAACCCTCCACATTGTGTCTTATACCTTAGAAACTCTTTTTTCCCCTCTAATAAAATGCCTTTTTATGGATCTTTTCAGAATACTCTATTCTCAAAACAAAGTGGCACAATAGATAATACATCACTGATTATGTATGTGTTCCAAAACATTACCTATATATGCTGCTAGGTTTACAGAATTCAGAGTTAATTGTGTGTCTAATTATTGGTTAGGATTTATCAGAAACAAGGATACGAACTCTTATGTATATATATTATATAATACTCTGTACAGAACTTTCTGTAAATTTTGGATTCATGCGTGCAGTGTAACATTTAAGAAAAAATGGAAGTAGCAACATTGAAAGAAGAAACACCAAAAAAAAAGTTACTAACATAATCACTACACTGAAAGCCTTTACTGACTCAGCCTCTTGGATGGACTACTTACATTAACATTTTTAGGACAACAATTTTAAAAGTAGAATTATTCACATGCAATTTGAGGACCTGAATTCAAGAGAACAGAACATCTTGAAATAATGGGAACTGCAAAAATACAGTAATTCTATGGAATAAGTCAATGAATGTCTGGTTTGCAATGTTTACAATAAGGACATTTAAGTCTCCAAGAACATTAAGTCATATTTACACTGTAAAATGCTAAGGGGAAATAGATTCTGTAAATGTGGATTGTGTAAACTAATGGATTCTTTTTTTAAATTTTTATTAACATTTTAGTCCACAGAACTGATTAATATTCTATCTTTCAAGTAAAAGCAAAAGAATGCTCTAATACTAAATGTAATTAATTTTGTCAAAATTCACATTTTCAAGTCACCATCTTCCATACCATGAACCCCTTCTCTATATTGACAGTGAAAATTTCACACTTACAGTCTAAATCTGAAATGAGCATTGAGAACACAGCATATTATCAGACTATATGAACAGAGATAATGCACTTTTCCTTGTTTTGTATTTCTTCATGTGTCAGCCATAGTGTAACTTATCTACTCATTTCTTTGTGGAATTCAAGGAACCAAATCTCAGAAATTCTGAGTTCTTTTTAAAGCTCTTCCCCTTACTTCCTCTGGGACTTCAGACATGTCACTTCATCTTTCTTTACTCCAGTTACCCCTGTTAAAATGGAAGTTGTAAACCACATTCCCTTATTTTCCTTATTTCACAGAGATGACTGCTGTTCTTCATCTGTTACATATTCAATACTGAATCATCAGCCAACTTAAAGTGCTCTGCTGCAGACCAAAGATATGTTCGTGTAGAAATGAATGAGGTAGCTTTAATGCAGGTATCTCAGGTGTGGCAATAGTCTGACTAAAACTGCATGGAAACAAACCTCCAGGGAAGAACTTGTGAGCCACAATCTACATTACTTCAGTTTCACTGCTATAAGTAGCTAAATTAAGCTAAAACCAAAACTGTTGAGGCCACTACATGTGTAAATAAATAGTAAGTATACAGAAATCTGAAAAAAGAGAAATATTTCTAAGGATGCTACAAGAAACATGAGACCTGACAGAACCAGGTGAAAAAACATGAATGTGAATAATGAAAAGCTCTGCTTAGAGATCATGTGCAATCAATAACAAAAATTAATATGAAAAGACTGTATTGTCCATTCCTTAAATGGTGAAAATACCTCTCCAGCTATTTCTAGCTATACTAGAAAAAATAGAAGTTCACTGAAAAAAAACCCCAAAACCAAAAATCAGTACATGAAGATCATAAATTGGAAAAAAACCTAAGAATATACATAATTGAGAGGGAGGATCAAATGTAAGAAAAATTGATAATCCACCATATTTAAAAAGTAAAATGGAATATTTTCATGCTCCTTCTTATAATGATAAAAAGAAACAGACCATCCCCCTTTCCCCTTTTCAGCATTTTATCCTTGCCTAAGAAAATAGAAAGAGGCCTCATCAGCAAACAGAAAGCTGAATTTCCTATTTACTTTGTGAACTCAACCTTCATACATCTGCTTTTACTATAAAAGTTACCTGTTTTCCTCCTGTCACCCTAGCTTGCAAAAAAAAAAAAAAAAAATTAATCCAACATATGAGTTTAACATACTGTGCTGAAAATTGTGCCAAATTTTAAAATGAAAGAAAATCCAAAGCAATTAGTTATATCTACATTGTTTTACACCAAGTGAAATTAAATAGTAAATATTTGAAGTAAAAACAATTGATAACTAAGATAGATTCCAAAGTGTTGTTTCCATGGAAAATCTGCATGAAAAATCCAGTATAAATTCTCATTAAAACTTAACCAAGCTAAACACTGCAGATTACCTAGATTCCAATTAAATGGGACAAATGAACACTTGACAGATTTCAATTCCAATTCCATCAGAATGATCCATTAATATTGAAGATTACATTATCAGAATTTGAACAATACAGTTGTGCTTAAAATAGTTAAAATACAGTTGGACTTAAGAATCAGATGACAGAAAACTATTACATATGTGAAGGAATAAAAGTACACTACATCTTGGTCTGTCATTATTTATAGATTAATGTTAACAAAATTTTCTGGAGGTAGATGACATATCACTGTTTAAATCTTGTTCTTAAAATGTGACAGCAAAACTCAGAAGTCTGTAAAGTATAATTTTCATAACAATGTCACCCACCTTTCCAAGGTCTCAGGTTCAAGGTTTTATAAAGGAGAATTTCTAATTACTGTATGCAAGTCCTTCACTTTTTTTTTATTTCACCTTTTTATGGTGATTTTGGTTTTATTCACTTATTCACAGAATAATATATTTTTCTAGTACTACATTTCTATACATTATACCCATGCAATGCTCTTCAATGATGAATCCAACAAATTCATCTTACTAAATATAAAACTTATCTTTCAAAAAAGTCTAAAATAATTATTATAATGCAATGCCAGTCTTCGTATCAACACAAAAAAATTAATAAATGGGTTTGCTTTAATTTTTGACACCACTCAAGCACTTTTCATTTTCAATTACACTTCAGTAAGTATCATAATTTTCACTGGGTACTAAATATATTAAACATTATATTCAATTCAGGTTTCCCAATATAGTTCAGGCATACTCTATGTTAGCATACTTTCTGAACTCAGAATTTAATGTCTAGCTATGTACTACACTGCTATATGTCCAGGGGAATTAATTTTTTTTGTTTCAGTATCTTAAGTACAAAATCTCACTACAAAATATACAATAAAATAATCATCCCAATTTAGGCATAAGGTCTAGAAATCACTTTCTGATATTTTTCTTAATACACCAGTATCACTTTCTCCCCTACCATACCCCCAAAAAAATGAAGTATAAAGGAATTATAGTTATATAAACAACCAAAAAGAATATATAGACACACACTTATACCCACATATAATCTAATATATCTTCTTTTTGATGGATAATACCATCTTCCTTTTTTATCAATTAGTCATTTGCTGTTGGGATATACATTATAAGTATATGTTGACTGCTGTAGCCATTAGTCAATCATATATGCTAGATTTGGTGATATTTTACCACAGAGACTTTTATATTTTTATTGGGTCAACATGTCTATCTCAGGAAAGACAAACAAAGAACAATTATCCAGTGCTGTAATCTCTGAAAAACTAAAGCATGCACTTAGCAAAACTAATTTATTCATTTTATAACAGAAAATATACGACCCTTCTTGCATATATCCACCAATTCCAACTGGATTAGCAAACCCATTACTTTATTATCAAAAATCTATCCACTTTGACATATAACAACTTATTGCATTGGTTATGGGCAAATGAAAAGGCAATGAAGTCACTGTCTGACTTCATAAAACTTTAGATGAAGGCAAATAAATGGAGAACAGTAAGATATTCACATTTTATGAAAGACATTTAAAATTGTAACTTTTCTTCTGAATGCTAAATAATTTTAGATTAAAAGAAAACAAAACCTGAGATTTAAATTGTATTTATTTTGTACTATCTGGAAAACTAGTATAGAATAAATTAATCATTTTCCCCTTCTACATAAATAGACCCTTAATTTAAATGAGATGTTCTAAAAGTATTGTACCAAAAAAAAGTATGAAAGTAATATTCTGCTTTTCTAAATACTAAAGAACGCTCAGTGTTATTTTGAGAACAGTACATATATATAACATTTCTTGGGAAAAGGAAATTCTCTAAAGTGGGGATTTTAAATCCTACTTTCTTTTGCTGATGCTGGGCATATTATGTTCTGAGAAATTTCCTAAGTAATCACTGAACAAAAAATGGAAGGAAAAGAGAACACATGTCCTTTATGGTTTTACCTAAAATGAAAAGTATGGAATTTAACTCAATTACTGTCTCCCCAGCCCTCTATTGGTTTTGTTTGGTTGGTTTGGGGGTTTTGTTTTTTTGGGTTTTTTTGTTTGGGTTTTTTTGTTGTTGCTTTTTTGGTTTGTTTTTTTTTTCTTCCCAATAGTTTAAATGCTTCTGCAGTATAGTGTTTAAATCATGTAAAGAAAAGAAAGTGCTAGTTTTATTACTAGTGTTATGTACCATTATTTTGTATATCTGAATTTTAACAAACTTTAAAATAAAATAATTACAATTTTAACTATTTAATATATTAATTTATGATTTTGGACTGACCTTTCAAAAGTCTACTTAGTATTACTTGCTAGTGAGATTATGTGTGTGAATGTCATGTTTGCCCCTACCATTTTCCATATGCTCTGCCTCACCAACACTGCCATCCGGCGTAGTCCTTTCGTAGTTGTCCTCTGGGAGTGGAAGGGCACCCAGTCTTGGCCCTGATGAACTCTTACTGCTTGGTGTTTCTGACTCCTCCAGACCGCTGTCATAGCAACTCTGCAATGACCCTTGATGTGGGTCCTGAGGCTGACTCACAACAGAAAACGTCACTCTACGAAATGGCTGCAAGAGAAAAGATTCTGAATGTCACTGAAAAATTCAGTCTTTGGACAACTGATTCTCAAAACATGACTTAAGCAAACTAATATTTTAACATTTACCAATTTAACAGTTTTGTCTAAATTAAAACAAACAGTAAATACAGTCCTTAAAAGGCCACTGGACAGAATATTTGTGGATTTTCACTGTGATATGTGGTTCAGAACCTTCCCATAGTTTTGCATAGCCCCTTTTCAAATAACTGCATGAGTTAAGTAAACTGTCTTATAATTATTTATAAATTTTGTACAGTTCCACTTTTACTCAATAGTAATAATTTGGAGCTTATATCAGACTTCATATAAAGTTATATGAAAGGGTGTGTCTGTGTATATGTGTAAGACTGTGTGGGTGGGCATAAATGCTCACCTGTAAACTATATTGCAGGTATTAACATAGAAGCACACCCAGAAGCCTTTTTTACAATCACTTCCTGCAGTTTTGAAAGCTAGTTGACATGAGAAAGGAGAAAAAAGTAATGAGGAAAAAAAAAAAAGGGTTGAGTCTCTTAGGTCCTTTGCCATAAAATTCAGTGCCTGGAGACAGGGTGTATTGCCAGCTGACTTAATAAAGCCTTTAAAGTTCTGCAAGCACAGCTGACACCACATGTTTCCACTGGGGCCGTACAAACATAGATTGTTAGAGATTTGTATTCATTCAAAATGACAGATATTACTGTTACCCGGGAAGCCTCCACTCTCAACCCTGGCACCAGTGAGCATCCCAGGAAGATGGGAGCATCCCAGGAAGATGGGAGAGTCTTATCCTTCACATTTCAGGGGACAGAGAGTAGGCAGGATTTTCAGTAAGAAGCCAGGGGATTCTCCTGATTTGAACAACACTCAAGCAGTAATGATACTTTAAGTAATTTAATGATACACTTTAAACAACTTACTGTTCACAAGTCTAGAAAACCACAGATAAATATCTGATGTTCTAGAAGGCACCTTCTAAACCGAACACCAATAGATTCATTTTATAAGACACTATGCAGACTCTCCTATGTTTAAACTGAGATCTAAGAGCATTGCCCACCTTTGGATTCAGATGTGTTTCAAGTTCTATGTTAGAATGAGACACAGGCATACATCACTCTCACTGGCACCTCTGGTTACTACAGGGTGGAAAAGAGCATGCAGGCCAGAAAGGAGGAAACAGAAACTACAACCACTTACATAGGCCCTGAAGAATAGAAGCCAACAATAACATCAGGTTTACAAGTAGAGGCAGGGCTGGTTCAGATAGAATTTTTTTTTTTTTTTTTTTTTTTTTTTTTTTTTGAGGATACAGTGTTTTGAATATAGAAAAGGTTTTCAGTGTTGATGATAAATAGTTTGGACTAAAAATACAATACTATCTCTATCCGGAACACAGAATTTTAATAGCTTTCCCCCATAAATGCTAAAGATCTTACCCTTCCAGGAGTATTCACAAGGAATACCTTTTTAAATTTCACAAGAATTCTAAGAGCTTTCCTACTGCTTCTGAATCATGCAGGAAGTATAAAAACCTTTTGCAGTAATCGGTCCTGCAAAATGCCCGTGTCATTTATATTGTATTTTTGTATTTCAATAATAGCTTGTGTATTGTATTATTAGTAATTCATACACACTAATTTCCTCAGAGAAATAACTACATAAATGTAAGGAGAGGTTAAGTGTCTTTATGGTGAGCAACCAACTTTGTTTTCTTTTTATTTTTTTTTTTTCTTCAAACTTCTGGAAGCAGTGATGCCCCTTTATGTACCTTCCACAGAAGTACTTCTAAGTATATAGAAAGATGTCATACAAAGACAATATTTCATATCTTATAAAGAGGGTCTGTTGTTTCTTTCCAGTGTGGCTATTCTCAGATCACTTAGGAATAGCTGCAAGTAGAAGTTAAAGTTTCACTAGTCCAGTAAAATTTATCACTCATTAGACTGACCAAATTCACAGGATCTTGACATTGAAGTTGCATTTAATTCTTCATATTACCCTGCCAGGTGGCCAGCTATTCCTCCACAGCCATTCCTAGTTGTAAGTTCCTCTCAACAGGATGTCCAGCCTGCTGGCAAAGCAGCTGTTGCCAGCTTTGTCAGTTGGGTCCTATCTGTCCCTAGATATCCTCAATCCTCCAAAAGGAGGTCAACAACAAAATCCGTATCCCACAGGACCTACCTGCTCCTTCTCAAGCCTTTCACTCTCAGGACTGAGGAGACACCATTAAGTCTCATGTGCCCTTCACCCTCTCTCCTTAGAGCCATGTAATCACCACTGATACAGTCAAATTCCTCATAGCGACACTGGTGCCAACATGGATGAGGAGCAACAGACAATAATCCAATGAGTGGATAAGCCTCAGGATTCTCTGCAATGCATCCTGCATCTGAGCACCTATCACTGCAAACGTCCCTAAACCACAGCTCAGGTCAGCAGATGGGGACTCTACCCCCTCTAGAAGAGGTTTTCTTTCTCTGATGCTTCCTCAGGAAGAGTTTCCACCCTAGTGTCTGCTGCCAGAGCATTAACCTTACTCTGCAGTTGAAAATCTGCAGGTGAAACAGTTATCCTCCCTCTATTGCAAGACATCACAAGCCTACAGTGTTCCTTATCTCAGAAGTCTCTTCAGAGAGCACATCCTCTGGTTGTTCCTCTTTCTGTGCAGTCAGGGGTTCTGGCTGAATCAGTATTGTATGGGTATACGAGTAAATGTGTGAGTACATATACTATATAAAGTAAGCTAAATACATTTAATGAAAATAAAGACATTGGCTTGGAATAGAAAAAAATCTGCTTTCAATTAAAATAGCTGGGTATATAAGGAATATCCATATACTAGCTCTTGATGGGAAACTGTAGATTGCTTTAAAGTAAGGTCTAGTGTAAATCATACAACACATATTTGAAAAGTTATGATAAAATATATCTTTCTGGAATCATACAGACAAGCTAGAGTAATTTGTACATTCAAAAATATTTAAACATCCTACTAAGCATACTTAGTATCTCATAGTAAGTACACACATAACATATCCATTTCAGGGTAAAAAGGAACAAATTTTACATAACATAAATATGTGCTAGACCATCAACCTCTATGGAGTTTAGTGAAGCTCCATTTTAAGAAGTTGACTATTACTGAATACTCTTGATATGTAATGGATATATTAAAATAGCTCCTAAATTTCCACTTTAGGATTTACCTTGACTAGAGTTCAAGATTATCACATCACCTATCACATTAAGTCAAACTAATCTTACTGGCCTCACAAAAACTAACTTTATAAATCCATATTTAGATCAGTACTTAAGTTGTGAACTTTTTGATGGAGCAAAATTTCATGCAACAATATCCTATATTCTGTAATTATACATGAATTACTACTAAGTTCTGGACAAATTAGGCAAACTTTGTGAATCTCCCAGAATTTGGATTTAATTAGACCCTGTGCCATGAATATCATGGTATCTCTCAAGGAAGGAATTAGGTGCTGCGTATAGATACTGTCACAACTTGAGAAAAGATGCAAATTAAGGAAGCATTTCCAATAATTTCCAACAGACTGCTATGTTTGGCTATTATAAAACCTTCTAGAAGAAACACTAAAAATCTACATTTGAAAGGCCCTTTGGATGCAATAGCCATGTAACATGATAACTGACTCCCAAGGAACCACATGCCACAGTTTAGCAACCACTTTTTAAATGAGGTGCATTGGGTGCAGATTGCCTGTGAAGTAATAAAAGAAACACTCAGTAACTCAGTAAATATGAATACCCTGCCCCTCATTCAGGTTTATCCTTGAAAAAAACACATACATATTTTTCTGACTGAGGATAATGGGAGAGTACAACACTTAGAAACTCCCAGAGAACCTGCAGAATTCAAGGGTGCCTGCCCAGAGTCACTTTGTGGCAAAGACATGCTACACTCTAAACACTCTGCATCATCTACAGTTATTACAAGAACAGAGTGATGCAGCTTACAATGAGAGTTAAAAGAAATTATCAAATATTTAAAAATTGTTTCCATTCCCATTGATTATTTAGAAATCAGTCCCTCCTAGATTACAAGCATAGAACACCTCTTTATCATCTGCAGTTGACACAAGAATGGTATTAATGTTATTAAAAATAAGTTTTAGAAAGAACTACCAAAGATTTAGGACCATCCTATTCCTCTTCCCATGTTCTTTTAAGGATATATGTCTTACCTAGATGGCATATAGAGAAGAATGCCATCTGCGACAGATGCAAAGTTGGGCTGTTAGAGCTGTGGGAAAATCCCTAAGAATAGAATTATTTATCTTCTAAACTAAAATAAATTCAGTGTGCCTTTACAAAGTAATTAAGGAGTTTTTAAACAGATCCAGATATTCATCTTGCTTTTGTTCTTAATTGCTATACCAAGTAGGAATTATCTGACACAAAACTAACACACATAGCATTCAGTTTAGTAGAGTCAGTTCAGACCATTACACAGAGTCTCAATGAGTATGATATAATGCTGACAAAATCCATTCTAAAAGAATGATATGCACGTTAATTGTTATTCTGCAGCATTTATTACACTTGTACTTCTAGTACAAACATCAGAATTCTGACTTCCATATTGCATTACTTCTGAGAACCAGATCTTCTCAGGCAAATGTACTGCAAATTTTGAATGCATCAGGCCTTGTGGAGTAACATCATGGCCTGTGCTTTTCTGATAAAACAAATGGACTTTGATCGTAATATATATGTTTGTTACCTGCATAGTTAAGGAATGCCATATTTGATTAATGGATTTTAAGAACAGGGGAAAAAAAAAAAAAAGGATATCTACACTGTTTTACTGTCTCCTTTCTGATGTATCATCCTTTCTGACATGTAAAACACCATATATTTTAGACAGTATAATCTGGATAAATATAGCAGAAGTTGGACATCTTGTATTCCACCTTTGGAACACAAGAGGTTTAGGGTAAACATAAGGAAAAACTTTTTCACAGTGAGGGTGACAGAGCACTGGAACAGGCT
>JAAGNO010012794.1:32324-53155 GCA_033439905.1 Ceryle rudis | reverse complement strand
CCGTGGAGACAACTGTGCCCATGGGTGCCCCATGCCCCTGAGCCCAGGGAGATGCCCACACCCAAGAGTGCCCACCTGCCCCCTGGGGATGCCCCTTGCCCAAAGATGTCCCCCCCAGGGACATATTCCCCATGAGAAGCCCTGTCCTCAAAGGTGCCCCAGTGCCCCATGGGGACCCCTGTCCCCAGAGGTGCCCCAGTGCCCACCTGCCCCACAGGGACCCCCATTCCCCGTAGGGTGCCCTCGTGCCCCATGGGTGCCCCTCTCTCCAGTGTGTCCGCATCCGACGGGGACCCCCCATCCCCAAGGGTGCCCCCATGCCCCATAGAGAACCCTGTCCCCAGATTGTTCCAGTGTCCCGTGGGTGCCCCTGCGGTGCCCACCAACCTGGTACTCCTGCACGAAGATGAAGATGTTGTCCGCACCCACGGCCAGGACGAGGAAGGGCACGACCTCGAGGATGACGAGGGACGAAGGCAACCCCAGGAGGGCCAGGAAGCCCATGGAGGCAAAGACAGCACCCAATACCACGGCGATACCTCCCAGCGCCAGCGTCACCTTCGACTCCACCTGGCAGGGGTGGGTGGAGAACCACCTGCTCAAGCACCCACCGGCGCACCTTGGGGTGCTGGCATCACCCTGACCCCCACCCCACCCCCTGCCCTGGCACGTACCAGGATGCGGCTCCAGGCCGTGTACTCGCCCAGCGCCAGGGCGATGTAGGCGAAGACCACGAGGTAGCTGATGGCGAAGATGGGGATGTCCTCGGCCGTGGTGCGGTTGATCTCGTCCTCCAGCGAGCGCTGCTCGACAGGAGACGGATGGGTGACGGGGTGCCCCTTAGGGTGCCTCGTCACCCACCCACCTTGCCCAGGCAGCGGGGGATTCACCTCAGCCATGAAGGAGATGTCAAGCTCGGGGTGGGCGCGCTGGAAGTCGCCCAGCACCTCCAGGAAGCGGCTCTCCCAGCTCAGCACCCACTCGTGCCGCGGGTCATCGCGGGGGAAGTTGTTGAGCGAGTAGGTGACAATCAGCGCCTGGGCCTCCGTGTGCTCTGAGCCTGCAGGGACGGCGATGTCACCTCCAGGCTGGGGGGCACCCACCTCACCCCGCCGTGCCCACGGTGCCCCAGCGCTCACCAGGGTAGCCACCAAAGGCTAGGTCGGGGAAGACGGTGCCGCCGTACTGGGCCAGGCAGCTCAGCTCCAGCGCCGTGATGTCCTTGAAGGAGAGCGGGGAGCTGGTGGGGACACGGCGCCCAGTCAGCGGGGGCTGTGCCCGCCCCGGTGCCTGTGCCCACCTTGTTTCCCATGCCCACCCTGCCGTGGCACGGGGTTTGGCACCCTGGGGTCATGCCGAGTGGCACCCTGTGGGCACCGTGCTGAGCTGGGTGCCCCAAGGGTGGCACTTTGGGTGAGGGCAGCACCCTGAGCCCACAGCCCAGCACCCCGCAGGGCCCAGCACCCCACAGTGCCCAGCACCCTGTGGGAATCACCCTGATGCTGTGGGCACCGTTTCGTGTTGGGCACCCCACAGGCATTGCCCCATTCCCACAGCCCAGCACCTCACAGGCATCACCCCAGCCCCACAGCCCAGCACCACACCGGCACTGGTGCCAAGCCCATCACCCCAGGGGCATCGTTCAGACCTTGCAGCCCAGCACCTCGCGGGCATCGTGCTGTGCCCAGCACCCTGCAGGCATCACCCTGACACCATGGGCACTCTGCTGTGCTGGGCACCCTACAGATACCACCCTAACCCCCCAGTCCAGCGCCCCACGGGCACTGTACTGTGCCCAGCACCATGCAGGCATCACCCCAACCACACAGTCCAGCACCCCACAGGCACTGTGCCATGCTGGGTACCCCACAACCTGTCATCTCATGGGCACTGTGCTGTGTCCAGCACCCTAGGGCCACCACCCTGACCACACAGATGAGACACCCCACAGGTACCACACCATGCTGGGCACCCCACAACCTATCACCCCATGGGTACTGTGCCATGGCCAACACCTTGCAGGCATCACCCTCA
The DNA here is from genome assembly GCA_033439905.1 of Ceryle rudis. Taxonomy (NCBI): domain Eukaryota; kingdom Metazoa; phylum Chordata; class Aves; order Coraciiformes; family Cerylidae; genus Ceryle; species Ceryle rudis. The sequence continues at coordinate 51,121 of JAAGNO010012794.1, read as the reverse complement.
CCCCCCTGCCCAGCACCCGACGGGCACTGTGCCGTGCCAAGCACCCTCCATACATCCCCCCGGTGCCCGGCACCCTCAGGGAGCAGCACCCACTTGATGCAGTAGATGAGGTGGTCGTGCCAGTCGGCTGTGCCCGTCTCCTTGCCGTTGGTCTGGGTGGCCGTCATGGACAGGCGGGTGACGTTGTTCTGGAAGTACTGGGTGACGCTGTTGACGCAACAGTCGCCCAGCGTGGGCTTCGTGGGGTTGAGGGGTGCCTCGCAGCCGCCGCTCAGCGCCCCACCCCTGCCCGCCCCCGGTATCAGGGCCGTGGCGTTCGTCAGCTGCTCCTGCAGCTCCAGCAGCGCCCACAGCACCTCCTTGGACAGCACCCCGCTGAAGTTCTTGGTGCCAAACAGCACCGAGTCATAGCCGGAGCTGGGCCGACCCGGCGCCGTCACGATCACTTGGTTGGTGCGGAAGAACGGCCCGAAGTGGTGATCGTAAAAGGCTTTTTCCTGCCGGGCGCGGCTGCCCGGCGCCGACCACAGCTCCACGGGGTCGGTGGTGAGACGCAGGGTGACGAGCCCGGCCGATAATCCCCCCGCCAGCACCGCTGCCGCCACCAGCACCGGCACAGGGTGCCCGGCCACCAGTGTGCCCCACCAGCAGAAAGCCTTGGCCAGGACCCTGTGACTGCAATCGCCCAGGCACTTCGTGCCGCTGGTGGCAGACTCCAGCACCAGCCGGGGCCGGGCGTTGCCCTTCTTGTCCCGCAGGCACCGGTACAGCAAGGAGCCGAGGAAGACAAGGGTAAGGACGGCAAAGAGCAGCCCGCAGAGCACCAAGGCGCCGTCTGCTTTGCCCAGGCGGAACGGGGGCGGCGGGTCTGACGGGGGGATGACCGGCGGGCACGATTCAGCGCAGTCCTGGCAGGAGCACGGCTGCTGCTCAGCGCTGAGAGCCTGGTTGCAGCGCCAGGCTCGGCCGGCCAGCGGCACGATGGCATCGCCGGGCTGGCTGCCGTTGGGCATCAGCCGGAAGTTGATCTGCAGCGGGGCCAGACCGTTGTTCTTATCCCCTTGGAAATCCAGCCAGCGCTGGGTGGTGCAGAGCCGGGCGCCGTAGCGCCCGCACATGGTGTCGATGGCGTAGCCGCCGGTCGCCGGCAGCCGGACGCCGCGGCACGAGGCGAACGAGGCGTCAGCGAATTCCCGGCCGTAGTAACACTCGTACTCGACGACGGCGAGCTGGCGGGTGCCCAGCGCCGTGGTGCGGTTGACGATGCGGGTGACGTTGGTGAAGAGGCTCTGGTCGGGGCTGCAGATGTTGTTGCAGTAGAGGTTGGCAAAGTTCCTGGCGCATGCCGGGCACCGGGAGAGGACGGTGCCTGAAAGGGCCACGCTGAGCTGGAGGGCGTTGAGCTGAGCCCAGGAGCAGCAAACCCGCGTCGTCTCGTTGTCCCCCCGCACCAGCTCGGGGCAGACGGTGCGCAGCAGCCGCAGCAAGGAGCCCGTGGCCACCCGCGCCTGCGTGTTGGACAGGCAGGGCACCTTGGAGGGCAGCAGCGAGATGTTCTGTTCCGGGTTGCGGCCGCATTCGCCGTAGAAAGCGCAGTAACCGGCGCGGTGGATGGGGGTGAATGTCGGTGCGGCCTGAAGGTGGTTGGGGTGGGGGTGAGATCAGTGCGGGGTGGCGCACCTGGACCCTCCTAACGGCACCCGGTGGGTACCGGGATGGGCACCGGGTCACCTCTGCCACCCCCAGCCCCTCCTGATGGCAACCAATGGGCACCAGGATGGCACCGCGTCAGAAATGCCACACCCAGCCCCTCCTAAGAGTACCCAGTGGGCACCAGGATGGATGGCACCGTGTCACCTCTGCCACCCCCAGCCCCTCCAAAGGGCACCGTGATGGGCATTACGCTGGTATCTGCGCAGCTCCGCCAACCTCAGCCTGTGGGCACCACAGTGGGCACCGCATCAGCGCTGCCACCCCCCCGCCGGGCCATGCAGCGGCCCGGCCGGAGCTGGACTCCCCCTACGCGGTTTGAGCTACTAGTTCTGGCCAGTTTCCACTCGCGCCCGTGGAACACGCCGCTTATTGCTTCGTTTCCAGGGGGGCTGAGACACCGTGGTGCCAAAGTCATCGGCAGCAGCGGGCGCATCGCCCAGTGTAGGAAACCAGACTAATTAGGGTTTAGGAGCAGACTTCCACCGAATCTGAAATCCTCAGGAGTCTGACAAAAAAAATAATACAATAAAATACATAGCCGCTTGGTTTCAGCAGGAGGGAAAGCTGCCAAACGCAGGGAAACGGGGCTCCGATTCCGCATGGGAGCGGTTGCAACCTGGTTTCAATACGAACTCACTTCAGCGTGACTTCCCAGTTCAGTGCTGCCAAGAAACCCTGTGACCCGGCGCAGACAAAGCTGCATCTGAATTAAAAGCACGAATTTTGGATAGTCTCAATGTACATAGGATCAAGTCTACAGCTAGACACCCTTCCTTAGAGCTTGAGTAGCATTCACCGACTTCATTTACTTCCAAAATGAAGTAAGCCAAAATGAGTTAGGGCCATTTCAATTTTCAATAAAGTATCCATACAAGACATCCACGTAATCTAGCAAACCTGCTTTGATTTTCCAGTGTCCCACAGGGGCAAAGCATAAGCCAGCCTTTACTTTTGGACAGACAGAGCAAGGAGAGAGTGGCAGAAAAGGAAAGCACAAGTTTAGAGAAGACAGGATTTCTTAATAGAAGATGAAGCCTGAGGAAATGGGCAGATATATCCCAAGATATCCCATTCCTGGAATGTTTCGGAAGGTCTCCTCTAGTTCCTTTCTCTTTACACAACTACAAGAGAACAGGTTCAACCAGATTCCCTCACCTTGAGGGCCAGTGCAAAAACTGAAGCAATCTGTCTTTGGAAGAACTGGTGAAGTCACTAATTCACTAACGACTGAGCCCTGGGGCTTTCCTACACCACTACACACACAGAGGCATGTTAAGCAAGATCTGGAGAAGTTTCCTGGGGCAGTGGCTGCCACTGCCACCCCAGCAGGAAATCCTGCCTTCCCACTGGAACGAACAGCTGCAGAAATCCAGCAAAAGGTATTTTCAAGGACCATGCTGACATGTTAAAATCACCAAGCACTGCTGTTAAAATGTATTTTCGGGAGTGCTCAGTTTGGTCTCTGTCTGCTCCTATTTAAGTCATGCCAATTCTCAACATTTTCCTCCTTGGCAAGAGGCCCCAGTAGGCAGCACTCCTTCAGCGGGGCTGTGTGCGTTCCCAAGGAGCACGCTGCTTTTCCACACCCAGCACATGAGCAAAACCATAGGCTGAACAAACTATCACTTCTCCAAGGGCAATCAACAAGTGGCAGTCATGTGCAAAGCCGTTCACTTTCTTCAAAGAACAGGCTCTGAAAATAAGGAGGAAACCCAAATGCAAAAGAAGCAGCTCTAATTTAGACTACTCATAACAAATCAGTGATGATGTGGAACGGTATAAATTCCCCCAGTGCACTCTCTGGATGGCTGCATGACTCACAGCTGGCTCAGCCACCAGCGTATTCATGTGAGCCTTCCTCCGCACCACTCCGAGGTCTACATCACCTGCCAGGAAAACCACCGCAAACCATTCGAGAATGTCTTTTAAAAGGCCTAATTAAAATTTCTCTCTCTTTATGCTAAGTACCTTAGCTCTACTGGGAGAAAAGGGGGAAGAAATGCAACTAAAAGTTAAAATTGTTTTATCAAAGTGCAATTCGTGGGTGCTTTCAAGGCTCGCAACAAATGCTGCAAGTTCCACAGACCAGTAGGAATCCTTCCTCTGAAGTTATGTAGGTCCTTGGGACTGTCAGAACATCTGAAACCTAGCAGATCCAAGTATTGGACATCTTGAACTGTGATTTGAGAAGACTTTTGATAGGCTATATGGTGTTACTCAGTGGAGTGAAGGAGGTGACAAAAGGTGATGTGGGATAAAACAGGTAAGAGAAAGATAAAGAGGTATCAAAGGTACAAATGTGGCCCCCAGAAACAAGGAAAGTAGCAGCACAGAGGTTTGTCAGCAAGAGATGTGAATTTGAAATATCCACAGCTCTGAGCCATCCCATGAAACATGCAATGGGTTCTTCACAGAATGGATATTAATTATCACAGCCTTCATATCATTGTCTTCTTCAGTTGCCAGACACACCCATCTTTCCTAATGCGGCAAACTGCAGCCTGATTGCCATGTACACACACAGCATGAACCATGAACAAACCACAGGATTTAGCTTATCACATCGCTTAATGACCTACAAACCCTAGACCAACAGTAAAATGGGCTGTTACCCCTAAGGAGTACGTTCCAAAACGAAGAGCCAGCCTTTTACTATTTGACTTCATGGTTGTAAACTGTAAAATACTTTGCTTTTAAAATGTATTTTTACCCCATTTTGTTCAGTGTGTGATAACAGCAGTTAACAATACAGTACCTGAGCATCACCACAAACATTCTTGTTTCAATTCCTTAAAATGGGCTTTCGGGCAACAAGAACAACTCTGACTCTGTGAAAGCCAACACTGTAGAAGCATGTTTCCATACCCGAGGTGGGGACTGACACTGTCCCTACAGCTCACTTTCCAGTAGCTACAACATCCACCACTCTAGCTATGTGTGTGACTACGGGACTAATCACCCTGTTTACTTTGATTTGATGCTTCCCTTTAAGCAAACAAATGCCATCTTAAGGAAATTCCTCCTTTCTGAGTCGTGTTTTGGAGGAAAAGATCACTCTGGCACACTGGTATCCTTGCACTTGCTATCCATCTTCCCAAGCTGTTCTGATGTGTCTATAATTAGCTTTTTAACAACGATGACTTTAGGAACTGGCAAGACAAATGGAAGAAAACACAGCATTTGAGAGAAAATAAGTCATCCTTTAAGCTTCTGATGACATCCTCTGCTTTGTTCTTAAACACTGCCGCATGGTCAAGATTACCTTGCAATTACCCTGAACATATTCCCAGCGCTTGTTGCTTTGTTATCTCTTGTGACTCAGTTTATCTTGTGACAAGACAGACTGATTAAGGAAGTGCTGCTCCTCAAGACGTTCCAGAATATAAAAATTAAACATTTTCAACAGTCATTATTCATATTGAAACACAAGAAACATTTCTTGTAATTTACACTGTTAAAATTCTTTTGCCAAGCTACCGCTTTTGATCTAACAGCAGTTACAAAAGCTCTGTTACTTCAGTCTCTCTGAAACGGCACTATTGATCACATCTGACCATGAGAAAAAACAATAAAGAAAAAAAAATATTTGTAAATAAAAATGAAAACTAACGAGTGGTCTGTGGCAACATCTTGCACTCCCATAGCTGGGCTGGCTTACTTCTCTCAGGCTGCACAGTTGAGGAGGTACTGCATCCTCTAAATAAAGGCAGCTATGTAGAAGCCTCTGGCAATGCCCTGATCTATGTCAAAAGGTATCAGCACAAAGCTTGGTTTGGGACTAGGCACCCACATTTCTAGCTGAGGGGCTAGAAAGGTGCAGCCGCTGGCCAAACAAAACCCAAGCTGCCACGCGCCTTGGCTCTCCTATGCAAGATAGGTAGAGGTGCCCAGGGAGATGGACTCCAAGTGGAAAAAACAGCAGTTACTTGTACACCCAGCAACATCCAGAAGTAAAAGTCATGGAGGCAGGAACTGGATCCCGTGCTTTTTGCATGATGTGCACGGCTGCCAACACTGGCAAAAGTGATGTAGTTGGCTAGACTGCAAGAGACGCGCGCACACACACATTTTGAGGTGGAACCTCACCGAATCATATTTCTGCCAGTGACTCACACGTGTACACATCTAACTGCCTTTGAAATTTGAAAGCTGGAGCAGATGCTGCAACAGGGATGTTATGAACCTGAAAACCTGCCCTGATGTGAAGGGGAAAGGTGCTGTGGAGGAGGCAACTTACCTGAGCGACCAGGGTAAGGCTGCTGGCTTCTGAAAGGACAGCACATGTGGGCTCCATTCTAACGCCCTGATCCAGCGGATAGCTCTCTTCTTTACACTCCGTATCTTCACAACTAAAGCAGACAAAAAACCAAACAATACTCTACAGGAATCTATCTTCTCTTGACTTGGCAAGTGCAACACAGAAGATAATCAACAAACTGGACACGTCCAGACTGCCTCCCTAAACCAACCCACCTCAAAATACCTCTGGTTTCATAAACTGCTGCCTATTCTGGAGCTAGAAAATAGTTGCTCCTGTTTAGTGCAAGAAAAATAGGAATTTCAGAGACAGAAAGGTAATTTTTTTTTTTTTCAGTCCTCTAAATAAAACAACAACCAATCATTTGAATAGAAAACTGTTTCCTTCTAGCCAGAAAGAGAGAGATAATTTAATGGACTGCTTTTCTTGCTTAACACAAAAGATAGGTTCTGGAAATTCTTTTTAACATTAAAATACTGAAAACTGTCTTCTTTTCAGTATCACTTTACCCTTTGGCAATTTTAATCATGAAAGTAAATGAGCAGAAACTATCAGTTTTGATTTATTTCCACTGCGTAAGTAAAACAAATAAAAATCAGTATAACGAACGTCAGTGAACACAACTGTTAACATACCATGTTAAGTTCTTGATAGTCTATTTTAAATAACAATACCAAAACATGCACACTGGAGTAATACTGAAACCAAGTCTTATCAAGTCATGTTGCTATATTCACTCCATAGTTGGTAAGTACATGAAGACACGTGAGACAGCAGTGCCTGTGGCCTCCCACAGCCACGAGGGACTGAGTAAGGGCAGCTGTCCTAAGGCCAATTTCAGAACTCACTGTGCTGATTTAATCTGTTCCTGCCCCGTGGCTCCGCGCGGCCATCCCTGCTAGGGCTACTGGACCCTGGATAAGGCACTAGAGCACCTCTTGAGTGTCCTTTCTCTGTCACCACACAAATTCATTCAACATCCTCAGAAGGGGTTTAGGCTAAGGCCAGACGAAATGCTCCCCTCCTGCAGCCACTGCTGCCCAGAGGAGGTTCCCCAAGGTGGCAGGTGGAGAACGCCCAGGTGCGGGCTCCAGGATTGGGGCTATAGTCACCCAGAGTGGAGACACTGACATCCCTGTGTCGCCCGGCTCTTTCTGCAGTGCTCATCTGATCACAGCTCAAGCCTTAACACAGAAATGCATTAGATTTTTTTTTTTTCCCCCTCTTTAAAATGTATTGCGCGACTTTTAACATTTTCTTATACAAAACCTGTTGTTACACAAAGTAAAATCAACAGAGCCACATACTTCACAAAAATCAGCTTTTTATCAGAAAGGACTTTACCAAAAGATTCAGGGAAAACAATGCCTTTAACACATGAAGAAGTAAAGGCGAGAACTCCGATATCGGTAATCAGTGCTACGGGTACGGGGCACATTTCTGGTTTTGTAGGTGCACAAATGCTACGATCATCAGTAGTTTTTAAAGATTTGCTTCAGTGATAGAAAAAACTATGGAACAAATACTTTGTATACTACACGCTACAAAATGACTTAGTGCACACACACATGGCATATTGTTATCCAACAGACTGGAAAACTTGAGCAGTCAAGTTCACTGGTCTTACAACTGAGGTTAAAACAAAGTTCTGATTCTCATTTACACAAAGAGTTGCTGGCACAGAATAAATTCCCTCTAGTGCAAACAAAAAATCACAAAAGGAAAGCTGGTCTATGACTTGGGGTTTCTATTAAAGTGATTCCAGTGCAATCTTCTAAAATGACCAGGATTAAATTAAGGTCAGATATTCTGCTTTCTATAATCAAAGGAGGCAAAAGTAAGACCCAAATGGGAAGAAAATCCAAATAAGTTCTGTATGTCTCAAATACAATATTTAAATATTTCATTTAATTGTTGAAAATATCCACTTCAGTTCTTGCACAATGATATGTCTTTACACGCCTTCATCTGTCTCAGGAAGCAGATTTTGTCTGAAATTATCTAACATGAAAAATACCGCTAAGTCTATTCATAAAACAGTATTCTATATTTTTATTTTTCAAACAGCAAGTGACCACATTTAAAATGCATCATTTGCAAATATAAATTATCAGACTATTAGTTTAAAATAAAAGTTTAAAAATAAAGCAAAACATAACTTCCCTTAGTATCACAATACATAGAAGGGTATTATAAACCCAAAGAAGACTAAGTTAACCATATGAAAACAATAATGTCAAAAGTGATGAATCTCATTAAGTCACTTAATGAATAAATCAATCCTAAAAATACAATACCATTCACCATGATTATGTAAAAAAAAACAAACAAAAAAAAACAACCTCCCCCCCCAAAAAAAACCCCACCCAAACAAAAAAAACCCACAACAACAAAAAAGCCCCCACAACAAAACCATAAAAAAAACCCCACAAAAGCAATCATTCATGGTATTATACAGATAAAACAATCCAATCCTTCATGCTACATTTTGTAAACCATGATATAAATTACACTCACAGTCAAATGAACAGGAAGAGTTACTCCCAAAATATTTTCAGTTGCTTTCAGGGCAGAAATAAAGGCAGAAGTAGAATCATTTAAAATATATCAAGTTTAACCAAAAAAAGTAATTTGGTCAAGCCTGCTATCCAAATAGTTTTGTTTCCTGCAAAACTATTTTGTCTTTTTTGAATTATGAAATTTAAATGTTTCTTTTACATATTAAATGTAAGTTTCGTGTTGAACTACAATAAATCATATTATACTTGTATCATTTTTGCCATGAGACTCGAACGTCTTTTGCGTACTTACACACACACACACACACACACACACTCTTGATATCAGGAAATTCCTCATTTCACAGGAATAAAGAAAGACTCACATACTCATTTCTGTCAGAAACATAAGGAATATACAAATTCATACTTTTCAGGTTCCTACAAAACCATCTCTTACCTATATACATATTTTTACTGATGGAATTCAGATTATGGTCTTTTGTCTGATAATAAAGGGACGGAATAGATGTTGTAGGATAAAGAAATACTGTATAATCATTGAAATAAACCTATTATACTATATTTATTAATATGGATTTTTTTATTATTATTATTAATTGAAATACAAAGAAGGCATATGGACTTCAGGAAAATAACACTATATCAGAAATGCACTGTAACAGTGTTCCACTATATGTAGCATCAGGTTTTTCATAACACAATTTCTTCTGTACACTAGATTTTGTACTAATTTTTCTGTCTTCAAATTTCCAGATCCAATCCATCACATTTCCAGATCCAATTCAGCACTACATAGTATGCCTTCAAAATAAAAGGAGGTCACTTGCTTTATTGAATACCAAGTTCCCTTCTGGACAGCATTAAAAGAAAGACAAGACTACACAGACAAAGTCCAGTATAATTCATTTCTGACAATGAAAATTTCAACCCCTCATACTGTTGCAAAATTCCTCCTACTGAAATGCTTTACTACAATAATAATAATAATAATAAAAAGCATACATTACATATAAAAGATACCAGTGTACTAAAAGTGACAGAAGTGGACTAGCAAATCCTTCAAAGCACATATTATATAAATGACTAGCATTTAAAAACATTTTTTTTTTCCTATAAAATGTAGGTCATATACATTTATAAATTGGGGTGGGTGGGGGTTCTAAAGCAGTGATGACTGTTCAAATAGTTAAGCTGCTCTGTACAGTCTAACAGCTATTCAATTCAAACTATAAGTTTGACATTTAGTTTATCGGAATAAACCCATCTCATAGCTCATAATTTGAAAAATATGCAACTCAGATGAAGAAGTGACTTGTAAGTTCGCCATCTATCTGCATATGAAACAAGAAGAGAACTACTCCTTTCTACTGGAGGCCCAAGTCTCATCAGTTCAGTATCGGGACTTAAAGACTCCAAATTTAAGTTGAGGAATTGTCAGGAATCAGCACAGAAGCAGAATAGTATCTCTCATCCCTTAGAGACACAGCTATTCAACTTTTGCAGTCCTCCTCATCTTGCAGAAGTGCAGCCATTCATTTCTTACTCAAAGTGTGTACGGATGAAGCCATAGATCTAAAGACTGTCCCCTGTGTGACTGAAATTGTGCTGTGTAAACAACGTTATATACTCCAGCAGGAGGACATTTGAATTTATTTATAAAAAAAATGATTAAGAATATTCATTAACTCAAACAAGGCTATTAACTCCCAAAGGTATTTTTTGGAACTTATCCTTACGCTACTTGTAAAGATAGCACTGCCATGTATTATTGCTTACAAACAGTACATCATCATACGCCTTCTAACAGAGCGGTACTGTGATCGGTTCCTACCTATTTACAGGCTTTTTTCTTTGTTTTTTAAACAAGCTATAAAAACATTACATACTTTACAGACAATACAAATACTCAAGTCAAACAAATGGAATGCATAACAATAAAAAACGTCATAAAGGAAGACTGACATAAGTCCTTGATTGTCAAGACACATTTATATTTATATATAAACTCTAGCTGTGTAGAATCAAAGATTCAATCATAGGTACATCCTTATTTGATAAATCATATTTACAGCATGATATCGCATAAAAAAATAAAATAATGTTGTTTACACAATATTACCTTTCCATCCATTGGATTAAGGAAAGCAAGAAACAACTCTTAGAAATGTTTGCTTGCCTCAGTTTGTGTTTCCTCCCAAAAGATGTCATTTTAAAAAGGAAACATAAGGTTTTATATGCCAAGTAGAGCAAATGCGACTATAAATTTATTTCCCTGACTCAAAGCAATTTAAATCTGAACAAAAATTTAAATTTTAACTTAAAGACACTTCTTTTCATTAGCAGTAATACTTTCTTAGTACTTGTCCTTTGCAAAGTGAGATTTAGCTAAATGCATTACATGCCTAACATAAACATGCATTATTGTAAATTGAATGAACTTTCAAAGTTACAAGGTTTCATTTTAGTAAAACATTTAACACTAGGAAACTGTAACATTGTTCATTCGCTTCAGTACCAACCACGTAATTTGAAAGTTCACATGTGTACTGGTACCTGCCGCATATACACGCGTATTTCTGCCTGTTAAAATTTCCAAACAGATTCCCAGGAGTATTAGGATTTTCCCTGCAATTTGTAATGGTATTAAAACAAGCAAACGAAGAATAAAAATCTAAGCTCTCAAAACCAAGAAAATTTAGTTAGCAAATATACATACGTAAAGTAATCCAATGCTGCAAAATTCAGAGTGGATTCAGCCAAATATTCTAGTTCTTTTCAAATAGTTACTACATATGATACAAATACTATAAAAATACTCTGAAGAAGCATGGAATATAATGTATCTGTCCAAGGGGAAAGTTTTCATAGGAGAACATGAATACTTTAGAATAAACTCCAAAAGTTACAGTAGAACCCCAATAATTCGCAGCAATGCCTTAGAAACCCTTTAAGAAATGACAATTTTGAAAGTAGTGAAGAAGCAGGCAATAAAAGCAAGGATGTCACGTCACAAAAATGTACTTTGTTCATTTATTTTGACAACTGTAATTTAGTTTTCAATACTTCTTGTACCTCCCAGTATACTCATATAGATTCTGCAGTATACTTGGGCGAAGTAGTACAGTATTACTAATAGGAGACCTCGCTACAGTACTTTTTAGACCATTGCAGAGAGGTGGGGAAGAGACCATCGGGGATCTATAAACCTGTCAGATGCTCTGATTAGTGGTCAGCGAATTAGCAAGATTTTACTGTACTTCTCAATTAATAATGAAAAGCTCCCATCATCCAAAAAATTGACAAGTACAATATAAAAATAATACAAGTGTCATTTCACATGAATACTTTCTTGTCCTATTTTCCTCTTGAAACACAATTTCCCTAAAAGACAACACTAGGAGATACAAGATCATAAACACAGTTCTTTTATCATCCAATTTAAATTACGTTGTTATTCGTAAACCAACATACAGTAATACAGATGGTTAAGCCTTCTCCCCAAACCTTGTAATTTATCATTAATCCATTCGCAAATCAAATGAAGAAAATGCAAATGCCTATTAGTATACCATTACAAGCTGATTCCTTCATTGTCTGTTATATTAATGGTAAAACATATCAAAGGATTCATGCTAAAAGGGACACTGTCAAGTAATTTAGGACCAAAGTATGGCCTGTTAATATGTGCGTCTATATATATACACGGATTGTGTATATATATAGTTCAGTAATAAATGTCATCAATTTCCTCTTTCTAAAATCATCATTACTCTGTCACTAGGAGATATCCCCAAAAAAATTCCACCTTATACACACACACACATTTAGTGCTTGCATGGCCTTTAAGGATGTCAGTTGTTAGCTCTGTGGAATATAAATGCTCACCCGAGGTTATGCTGACCGACCGAACAGGATCAGCACAAGACAGAGCACAAAACCAAAGTCACCTTTTTCCAGACATACACAGAAAACTAACAAATATCAACACCGACCAGACCAAAATGAAGAGTGTGCATCTGTAGCAGATTAAAAGCAGCAAAACGTGAGCAGTGGAAAAAGTTATTAAATAATGTCATTATTAAAAAAGCAAGAGCTTTTTACTTTGCTAAACCTCCCAGAACTATATAAACACTGATTTCAGAATAAAAGGGCATGCACTCAGGAAATCATAGCAGTATATTTGGTTAACTCCTCCAGTACAGAAAGCTTCAAGCATCGGTGGATCAACTACTCACACCACTGCTTCAACTGTACACGTGGAAGAACCCGATGAGAAAGTCCCTGTGGGCTGGACAGGGACTTCCCAACCTGTCCTAAGGCACGGAGTGTAGACATAATGGCTCAGCAGCAGGCTAGGGAATGAGCTGCCACGTAAGGAACAACAGTTCCTCAGATGATTCCCATTTCGCTCCGGGATAGAGCAAGTTCCTTGACTCTCTACAATAGCTTGCTCCCTCACGCACCCAAGCAGCAATTCCCAAGTGTGAAGATGGCATGGAGTGAGAGCTACCCCCTCCTACTCCTCAATCACTTTCTCACAGCACAGTATCAACGCAGAAACTTTTTAAAATAAAGCAGAGTCATTGTCCTTAGGGAGAAGGAGGCTTTATTCCTTGTACCTCTCTGTGGGGCCACAGAAGTGCAGAAATAATCTACCCTTTTAATTAATTTATTATTTTTTTGGCTTTTGCTGCTTGTTCTATTTAACAAATAGCACTATTAATGACCATCTACTTGCAACAGCAGGACATTAGAACAAAGATGCCAGCACAGAATTATTCAGGCAGCACAAGCTAGGATGTCATGGAAATGAAACGCTGAAAGCAAAACATGCATTAGGAGAGGTGGCTTCCTGGGATAAAAGGGCTGTACGCATTATGTCTGTGCAACATAGAATGAAAAGTCAAAAAATCAAACTGACCATAAAGGAAAAAAAACCAGAGAGACATGAATCAGTTTAAAAATATTCTTTCAAAGAAATTTCTTTTACATGTATCATTAATAACCCACAAGGAATTTACTTTTCTCCCTTGATGCTCATTCTTCTTAACACGGGGCCAAATATTCAGACAAAATTGTCAGACAAAATACTGTTAAGTCATAGCACGCCAAAACAGCTTCCTATGTTATACACAGGGGCAACGAATCAAAACAGAACCTGTTTTCTTATACAAAAGTATTAAGTAGGAAGTTTACATAGATTGTATTTCTTGTCAGTGTAAGAAGCAAGCTATGGATAATAAATGTACTTTCTCCCTCATTTGTACCAAGCAAAGTCAGTGCTCTAATAGTGCTACCAAAAGAGAAAAGAGATAGAGTGGGATAAGTTTCCTAGCAATGAAAATTAGGAAAAATATTGCTACTGCTTTGGGAAGAGGTGGGAACTGTTGTTTGTCCTGCTTAAGTCTTTTCTTAAAAGACAGGATATATTTTAGCCCCTTGAAACATAGTCTTCTCCCAGCTGATGGCTCCATCTGAGAGATACCAGCTAGCAATAGTGCTGTAAAAGGATGTATGCGATCCTACTTTTTAAAAAATCACCATATACATACATACCTATAGATGTGTGTGTGTGTGTGTGTGTGTGTTTTTTTCCCTGGTTAATCAGCCTACATTAGGCTTAAACTGCCTTAAACTACCAGACAGTGTCCCTTTAGGGAAGGTGCAATAAAACGAACATACAGTTCAAAAATCTGTAACTTGTTAACTTAAACTACACAATAGTTATGCTACTCAAATCTTACCACCTTAGAAAAGCACACAGAACTACTTATCGTACCATACTGCATACTTCAAGACAAAGTACTATTCAAAAAAACCATATTCGTGGTACAGGGATAAACTCTGTAGTTTACTTATACTGTGAAATGCAACAAAAACTTCTGATCACTCGCCTATGCTGGAAAAAGAAATCTTGTTCACTAGCATTATTCAGCGGGTTTGGTTGGTAAAACTGTAATGACTTTCACTAAGCAAACACTAAAAAGATAGGGAAGTTGAATGCCCACTTCTTCAGCTTTCGGGGAGAGTTCAAGAAATTTAATGATCTGAACTGTCAGAATTCTAGACAGAGAATTAAAACAGTTTTTATAGAAGCTAAGAAAACCCAATCTCAAGTATATTAAAAAGAATTATTGGAGCTGTGAGAGATCAAAAGGATGCAACCATATCAAACCTAAAAACGGTTTTATTTTTTGAGAAATCAAAAACTATCAAGTTGACTAAGTGCTCTATGTTAATCATTACGAGTACGCAGGGTAAGGTACAATTAAGCTTTTAAATCTTGGAATACACAGTTTGTGTAAGCATTATGTAATTGGGAATGTCACCTACAGAGTATTTTAACTAAAACTTCAAAATCTTGGTATCTGCATATGAAAAAGTCATTAAAAAGTTACATCTAGGTTCAGCTGTACAAAGAAATACACATTACTTCAGGAATGAAGTAAAGGCTTTAGCAGGCGTTTTGCTTAAAAAAAGTGTGTAATGTATTTTAAATTACTTTGACTTTTAAATAGTAGAATTAGTCTATCAGAATTCATTCTTTCCTCCAAACACAACTGAAGGTACTGCAAAGCAGAAATAAAGGGCTCATGGTTTAAAATTATTTTTGAGAGTGGAAGAAAGATTATTTTTCTAGAAAATGCCGTATTTTTAAAGCCATATTTGCTTGACTTTGAAGCTTGTTTATTCTGTGTGTTTTGTACGAGTTGATTCCCTGCTGAAGAGCAATGACTATGCTGACAAGCTTGGAAATGACAATATGAATAGTATCAGACAATAAACTGTCCTCCCAAAGCATACGAGGAAACCAGTCAGGAAACAATCATGGGGGAAAGTCTTACCTGTGGATTTTGTTTATTTTAAATTTCTTATAAGGTAAAATATTTCCTGGATTCAAACAACTGAATAATAAACTGCCTTTGATAGGGGCACCAACATCAGGCAGTTTAATGATTGGTGACTAACCAAGGAAAAAAAAAGAAAAAAAAAAGAAAAAAAAAGAAAAAAGAAGCAGTTATTGGTCTTGCTAATATCAGCTTACTTTTGTTTTAACATAGCGCTCTTAAAAGCTGTACAGAACTCCATCTTATACAGAGCACCCCCCTTTTGACAAATGTGTTCTAAAGTGCCAGTATTATTTACAAAGGTTTCTCAGCCAAAAGTCTGGCCTGTTGTGGCATCAGGTGAAGAAGTCATCCCAGCTCTGCTATCATTTACATTCACCAAGGGAAATTCTGGGAAATCAGCACTTGTCCCTGGTCCCCGAAGGTTCACCTGTCCATTGGCAGTGCTAAACTGAGATGATATTCCAGCTCTTGTCCCATGGTATTGAGCTCTAAAGGGTTGCTCAAAGGAGCTAATTTGATATGCTTGATGAACAGGCTGTGCCTCTGCTTTCTTCTGAGAAGTTACTTGATCCAAGAAGTCCTGTGTAGAGGAGGAAGAAGAATGATTTGCCTCATCACCTGAAAAGGGAAAAGGGTGCTGCGAATCACCAACCATTAGTCCAAAATGAGACTTGTCTGGAGTTGTTCTTAATGGAGAGTTCATTCCCGACCGAAAACTATTGACAGGTATAGACGTGTAGACCTTCTCCATGGAAGGAAATGCTGGCTGGGTTGTAAGAGTCTGGTTATCAGTCACAAAATTAAGGCTCGGGTTGTTCAAATAGGCATCATTTTGGCTAGTTCTGTCCAAAGCTTGTTGTAAAAACTTTGAATATTCTTGTAACATACTAGCTTTATCTGATGAGGAAGCTTGAGAGCTTGTTCCAACTGTCTCAGACTGGGTGACCTCTGATACTTCCGAAGAATTGATTGATATACTGGAGGTCACCTCAGTGTCAGCCACACTGAAAGATATCTCATGTTGTCCGTTAGCCTTGTGTGAATAATGATCTAACAGAGTTTGCAGTACCTCATCTGGAATGACATTTTTGTCATGGTTACCTTTAATTTCAACATTCAGTGCCTGTGTGTCTAATATTGAGGCTGTAGCAGTCTCATCAATGACGCTGGCCACAGCTGCCTGTGTTACCGAAGGTTGAGATGCTATGGTACTTACATTCAAGGCATATTCTCTGTTATTACTAGCTGCTTGTAGATACCTCTTTTTCTTTAAAAACTGCATTGCATCATCATAATTAGTGCTGCTGTGTACAGGTTTACTGGGCCCTTCCTGTAATGTGTCGACTTGATCCATGTCAGCATTACCTTCAGAGTCCAGTAAACTTTGTTTATCCACAAGATCAAAGGCATACTTTGAAACCTTGCTGTCTTCATATGTAGATAAAGGTGAAATGGTTTGACTTTGCTCAAGTGGCTGTTTCAGACTCCTCTTGCTGTTAACTTTTTTGAGAACAAGCTTAGGTGGGTGTATTTCTCCAGAATTTGCTTCTTCTAAGTGCGTTCCACCGACCGAAGAATGTGGCATCTCAACAGCATATTCCGCTACCATGTATTCGTCTTTTACTTTCGTACTAGAAGAGTACAAAGGCAAATAGTCATTTTTGTCCTTCTTCTGTTCCGATTTATCCATACTTTCCTTATCCCCAGATTTTGCTTTCTCTGTTTTCTGCCTTTTCTTCTTTGGCAACGAGCTGTCTTTCATAGGCGTAGAGAAACCAGAATCTTCCTCCGATGGCAAAAAGCCAACTTTGGTGGCACTTCTGTTGGGTTTCTTGTCGCGGTTCTCATGGCACATACGTTTATGTTTCAGCACACGATCAGTCCTGGAGAAATACTGCAAAAGATTTTGATTATTATTGTGGAAAAATAAATACATTAGCAGAAAGAAAAGAAGCCTTTCATTCTAGCAAATTTACTTGACAATTCATCCACTTTACTGATGAGGTGTCAAAACCAGTATATAAGCAATAAAATCATGTGCAGACAGCTGCTCCACCTGTACACCAAGACCACCCACCTTAACAGAAAGAACATTGGTTCCATGTTTATTTATATGCACATGACTATGACACCTGCAGAACCTCCTGTCTGTCCTACTGAGGCATTGACTGGTGTTTTGTTTCTGTTCACTGTCATCTTACCTGCAAACAATATTCACACTGGTAAGGCTTCTCTCCACTGTGAGTTCTTTTGTGCCTTTCCATGTGATACTTCTGAATAAATCTCATACCACATTCATCACAACGAAATGGCTTTTCACCTGATAAAAAACACGTAGCAAAAAATAAATCAGTGTTCTTCCATACAATTAGCAGGTCAAATACTACATTCTTTACTGGTAGTAGTAAAAAAGAGGATTTAGTCTGTTGCTGTTGAAAAACAACATAGGGCTTGCTCACATGACTATTTCACCCACTGCTCAGCAGCTGATGCCCCAAAATTATTTCTAGCTTTTACACTGAAATAAATAAATAGATCACCTTTACAACTCAATTCTTACCCTCCCTTTCTAATATAGGTGCAGATATCCGTCTTAAACATAATGAATTAAGAACTGAAAAGACAGTCTCCCTGAATTGCTGCTACATGGTGTTTTTTCAGGGCAGACCAACTCATTAACTCAAACCCATCCCTTCTAGAGGACAATTATGCATTTCCAAGCCTTTAATTTAAAATTTTTGTAGGTGTCCTGTATTTTCCATATATTTTTTTCCCCTATTCTAGGTAGAACTGAAATAATAGCTCTGAAAAAAATCCTACTATTTTTGTAGAAACTAATTATTTAAAAATTAATTAATTAAAAATTATTCTATTTTAAAAAATACACCAAAAATAAAAAGCCTCTGTAGTTGAACTGGCGTCTGCATGCTTACAGGTTTTTCAGTTTGGTCTTTTTGTTTGGTTGGTTGTTGTTTTACTTTCATTAAATATTTGTTCAGACAAAATTCATTGCCCTGAATTCATCTTCAGTTCACTCCTTATTTTTCCTCACAAAGAAGCCCTGCAAGATTCTTTCAGAACACAGAGTAACTTTATTTTTATTTCTTGTAACTTTTGACTTACAACTTCCTTCTGATAGTTTTATTTTGTAGGTTTCTCTGACAAAAACTAAAAGCTTTGTGCATTGAAAAGTACGTTCTGCTTTTACAAAAGTTCACTATTATTTAATAGTGACCTTAGTCTGAACATCAGGGATCTTCCCTCTTATTATTTACTATGAAATCTTTTGAACTCATATAGACACTAGGAAATATCTTAGCAACATCTGTCAACATCCTCTTTGTTCTGTATACTGTACTGCACTGGTTTTGGGGATAGAAATCATCCATCTTTTGCTTCTAGAAATATGCAGATGACTTCTATTTTTCTGAGGTAGTTTTAATTGAATTTATA
>JAAGNO010012794.1:0-23823 GCA_033439905.1 Ceryle rudis | reverse complement strand
ACAACTATTGTTAGATAGATACAAAGTAATGATTTTATAAATTGTCTACAAAGCTACTGACTCATGATTTAAAAAAAAAAAATATATATATATATTTGGAGAGAGAACTGCCTGCAGAGACAGATGTTAAAATATGTCAAGGGTTCATGTTGCTAAAAAGAGTTCAAAGAAAAACACTGTTATATCAGGTTTTGGTTTGGGTCTCTGGTGAACTTCAGAACTGCATCTTTACTGAGCAAACAAACAATTTCCAGCCTAGCTACTTCAAATGCTAATGAAATTAGTCATAGTTAACCAAATCTTCAGGTTCTTTTAATCTTGGTTTTGCCAAATCAATGTCTTACTTTTGCTGGTGAACGCTGTTTTCTTTTCTTCTTTTTCTGCAAATCTACTGGCTCTCGTATTTGTTTTTTGTCTCGTTTCTGTTGTTCAGATGCATCAGTAAAGGTAATTTCTTGCTTTACACTGATCTGTTAAGATACCAAGTGCCAGTTTCAGGTAAGGTTCTCACTACAGAAAAGCATTTTTTCAATTTTAGAAGATGACAAACTGCTGAAACAGAAAACCTTTTCTAAGGGCATTATCTTGTGGCTTCATTCTTTCAGAAATTTAAGTGAAAGGAATAGTAAGTATCTTAAATAAAAAGGGCATAGTTAACTTCTACAGTGACATTTTGATGTATCTTTTCATTCATCTCCCAAGGTCTTTTTTCCTTCTGACCTGTGGTGATTTTGAGATCAGTTCTTATATGAAAATCACTTCCATCTGTAAAACCATTCAGTTTTTCATACCTAGTTTACTTTAGTCCGTGTTGTTGTCAATGCAAGATTTAACGGAGTAGTTTATTAAATATTTAAGACAGAAGTAATCTTAGAAAAAAAAAACTAAACAAAAACAAAAACCACAAAAAAAAACCAAAAACCAACCAAAAACGGTAGTAATGAAGCTTTTTTTCCAAAAAAATATTTCTTGATCTAATGTAAACTTCAATAAAGAGCATGATACCCCTAGATTTTTTTCTAATACCTGAACCACCTGATCTACAGCTACCAGAGTAGTGTTTTAATACTGCTTCCTTTCTGAAGATTATTCTTCGTGGATAAGGCTATCTACTTTTAAAGTCCTGGTAATTATCCTTTCTGTTTGAAGGGTAACAGTGATGATGTTGAAACAGATGCTCTGTTTTCAAAAGGAAGTCGTCTATATTCTCTCTGGGAAAGCTGAGTTACACCTTCTATTAGATATTGAGGAGGGGCGTATTTATGGTCATGTATGAAGTGTCACAGTCCAACCTGCAGTGTGAATGCAATTGCTAAGCGTCCACATACTTCGAAAACATAGAAGATGCTTCCTATAGCAAAAGAAACTTAAATAGTGCTATGAACAGCATAAACAGTATGCACCTTTTAATAACGCTATTTATTTTGGTTTGTAGTTACCCTTGAGCATTAAATATATTTAAAAGAGCACATTTTAACGCATTAATTCTATGGTAACAGCCTGCTTATAAAATATTTATAAAACAGATATTTAAAGATTATACTTAATTGGCAAAATCTATCCACAGCCAGAGGCAAATGACATTTTCATAAATAGCATCCATTCATAAATATTTTTGTAATCAAAATCCAAACAAGCAATTAATAGATTCTTGCCAGAGTAGGATTAGACTACCAGATCAAGCTTCCTAGTAATTTCTCCAATATTTCACAAATAAATTGCTTACAGGGACATTAACAGCATACTGCAGCCCTTGAGGAAGTCTATCTTGCGTATCCATGTCATCATCATTTTTTACCGTCTCCTCATGGACCATGAGTTCATCATGTGAAATCATCTCTTGCTGTCGAAGTTCACTTTCCTGTAACACTTCATCTGTCGCAAGAATTTCTTGGTGCGCCATAGTCCGATCTTGAAGCACTGCCTCTTGCCGTTCTCCCGATACTCCAGACTGGTCAGATACTGCACCCATCCCTACCATAGCCCTGGATGACTGCATCTGGTCTATGCCACCACATTTAAGAAATAATCCTCCCAGCTTGTCTTCAATGTTCATTCTTAAGTGCAATAACCTACAAAGAAAGTTTTAATAGTAAACATCTACAATTGGTGCTCTTGCTTAAATTTTTTTACTTAAAAACATTTTATAGGAACTCAGTCAGTACTCAACATACACACATGCACTCCTAAAATTGATATATATCCAAATAAAAGCCCAAAAGATGGATATCTTGGTTCAACGTGAAAAGATTCTCCTTTCACACACATGTAAGTGTACCCAATTAAATACTTTCAAATAAAAAAATTCAAATCAAAGTGCCTTCTGATTACTGGTAAAATTCTGGTAATTAA
Source organism: Ceryle rudis (assembly GCA_033439905.1). Classification (NCBI taxonomy): domain Eukaryota; kingdom Metazoa; phylum Chordata; class Aves; order Coraciiformes; family Cerylidae; genus Ceryle; species Ceryle rudis. The sequence continues at coordinate 21,471 of JAAGNO010012794.1, read as the reverse complement.
ATGATAGCTAATTCCTCCTTCCCATTCCTTAGAAAACTGGTTTTTGCCCTTTTCACTCTGATCCCTTTTTCAATTTTGACTGTCTTTTACAAACGCCTCTCTGATATTGGTCCTGTTCTCCCTACTTCCTTGTCCTTTAAGTGCCCTTTCACTGCTGCTACCCCAGCCCCAGGGTATACTGTAGCTGCTGGAACATCTTAATATCTACAAGTGAGAGAAAACTGGGATGCATCAAAAAGAAGCATGGCCAGCAGGTTGAGAGTGGTGATTCTGCCTCTCTACTTCACTCTGGTGAGACCTCAACTGAGTACTGTGTCCAGCTCTGGGGTCCCCAGCATAAGAAGGACCTACTGGACTGGGTCCAGAGGAGGATCACAAAAACGATCAGAGGGCTGGAGCCCCTCTCCTGTGAGGAAAGGCTGAGAGAGTTGGGGTTATTCAGCCTGGAGAAGAGAAGGCTCTGGGGAGACCTTATTGCAACCTTTCAGTAAAGGGGGTCTAAAAAAAGGAAGCGGACAATCCTTTCAGCAGAGCCTGTCGCAATAAGACATGGGGCAATGGGTTTAAATGAGAAGAAGGTAGATTCACACTAGATAGAAGGAAGAAATTTTTTACAATGAGGGTGGTGAAACACTGGCCCAGGTTGCCCAGAGAGGTGGCAGATGACCCATCCCTGGACACACTCCAGGTCAGGTTGGACAGGGCTCTAAGCAACCTGATCTAATGGAAGATGTCCCTGCTCACTGCAGGGAGTAGTGGTTCTGGAGTACGTGACCTTTAAAGGTCCCTTCCAACCCAATCCATTCTACAATTCTATGAAAACACAACTTTTTGGCTAAAGTTATATGTCAAATACAGACTAGAGAGAGAGGTCACATCCGTATATAAAAAAAGGAATTAACTTTCACACCCACTAAGCAGGAGCATTACTCAGGAAATATGAATTCCAGTCATGAACAGCAATACCATTACATTGACTTATGGTCCACAGACAGCTATAAAACCATAATATTCCAACAAGTGTCATGACATTATTAATTGCTTTTTAACACGGGGTGGAGGGTTTTGTGAAGTTGGAAGTGGCAGCATCTTCTTATTCTACTTGTTATCGTCATTGTCATGTTAGGTAGATGGATGGACTTGATGATCTTTGAGGTCTTTTCCAACCTTATTGCATATAGAATCACAGAATCATTACAATCTTAAGACTCTTCTCCTTGGGGGTCACAGCAGTCACGCACCTTCACTCTATTCTCCAGGCCCTAACTCCTACCTATTCCAAAGCTCTTTGGTCTGCTCCTTCAGACACACAGACAGACAGACATCCCTGTAGCTTCCCACAGGCAGAGGGCAAAGGCTATACAATGGCTCCTGTAGACACAAGGATGGCAGCAGAGGCACAGCAGAGTTGGACAACACTGAGCAGGCCTAACCAAGGCACCAGACAAGTATCTCGAGGAATATGATGGTAGCATCAGCACCTCTGATTTTGATGCATTCCGAATTACAACACAGATGTGATGTCAGTATATCGCTAGTCATCAGCTTCAAACTCTGTGCCACAGAGAGCACACCACGGTTCTATCTCCATTCAAGTTTTAAGTCAGAGGCTATGATGCTTTCCCTGCAGCTCTCGAGAACAACTCATAACTGAAGAAAACAAGTTGTTCTGCCTTGAACCATCAGGGCCATCACCCTGCACAACTGCACCACTACCTCCCACTGCCAGTTTAACAGCTTGGCAACATGCAAATAGACTGGATCGAACCAATGTACATAAAATGTTTACATTTCAATTTTCAGTTTGATCCATTTGATTAGTTTCCAAATAATTTTCTTCACTAGGAAAATATTTTGAAAATTCCCATTTATCGTAAACGTTTGTGAAGATTTGTTTATACCAAACTATACTGAGTTTACAAAATAAATCGTGGTCTTTCTTCAGGTGAGATCCTAGAGTACTTAGGAATGCAAGCCACCAGCAGAAACAGCTGAAAAATATCTCAAAGTTCTCCTACATTATACTTTGCTTCAAATACTACTACTAGTTCTTAACCTTCTTAAAGTAAAATTCACTCAATTTCTTAAAACAAATAAACCAACCCATTACACACCCCAACAAATAAAAAAAGCCAAGTAACACCTTCTCGCAGTAACTCACATTGTGTAACTTGAAAGAACATTTGTCCCTATTCTCTCTTGTGAGAGGTCCTAAATTCCTGAATATATCCTTGAAAGGCCAACAGACAGGATGGTCTAACTCCTCTAAGTTTCAAATATTTAAGAGGCACACCAAAGAAAGAAGCTTTTCAGTGAATTAGACTATTTTTTTAGTAATCTTTCCTCTACTGGAAGCCAGGAGGACAAAGCCACCAAGCTAAATCTGTTTATATATGACAATGTCATCAAAATTTTTCAATATTCTTCCTTTCTATATAAAAAGCACAATCTAAGGACCAAAAAAGCCTGTGACAGAAAGAGAACTTGGGGGGAAATTCAGTTCCAACATTTACATTTGCAATTTGCCCCTTTTTGTTCTTCTGCAATTCTAACGCAAAGTTTCAAATCCTACTCTGGATTTTCACAGCACCTGTCTTCAAATACAGACAACAGTTCCTTAATGCCTTGCGTGAGCTCAGTTAGTGCTAGGTGACAAGTTTATAGCCAAGTTAATCCACTTTATAGTAAGAGAATGAGATTTCACATGTCTTCAAGGGAAAAAAGCATGTCTGTTAGGCTACACAGCCACATGCAGACATTATATAAAGCATGAAGTATTTTTTGGAGATAACTGGGAAACCATACTAATAGTTTCTCAGCAATAACAAAAACAAACAACAAAAGAAAAAATATGGCACAGCACTAAGGCTGGTTGGGTTTTTTTCCACCAGTGCAGATCTCCCAGAGAGATCTTGAAACAACATCCTAAAGGAAGAAAATGAGAATAATCTTATTGGTGCGGAATATCCTGTGCAAAGTAAGAAACGTGAGAAGGAATTGAAGTTCTTAAGAATCTGTCTCCCATTATTTGATAAGAGATGGCGCAAAAGATCGAAGACTGAGACTGGTTTCTTAGATAGGGCATTTTAAATATGCAATTTGAAAGATAGACTCCAAGGAAAACCAGCAGATATATTTATTCATTTCAGCCTTTATCCGAAATTAATCCATGCTCAGGTCACATCTCACCCAGATTGCCATTCACTATGCTTTTGTTCCACGCTACAGAAATATGACAGCATAAGCTCACTGCAGATTCTTTAGAGGAATGACATGGACAGGTACTAGAATACAAGAACTCAAGATCCTGAACCACATTCAAAGGAGAACAAACAGCATCAAGTGTGAGAACACAGCGGCCTTAATCTGTCTGTTCAAGCCACTGACAAAAACAGCACAGAAGGTTGTTCTACATGGAGGATACTGCCGTATCACGCTGAAATTAGGTACAAATTGCAGCAAACCTGGATTTAAAGCTATTTCCTGGCAGGAAGGCAGGTAGGCAAACAGATATTGAGACGGAGTATTTAGCAATGCAGAAGAGCCTGCTACTCTAACCAACAGAGGTGGAAAGACTGGTGACACGAAGAATCTTAGGACAGCTGGCAAGATAGAGCAGCTACCCAGAAGACAGGCTAGCAGTGTACTGGTATTTATTGGTCTTGTTATTTCTCTCAGTTGCCAAGGATATGGAAACTTTTTCTTTCTCACCCTGACTAGTAGGCTTAGCAGAGTCATGCAATCGAAAGCACTCAAGTTGTTTTCCAGTCATGATCTTGAGTCATATCGGAAGCTGGTACAGTGATTGTGCTGCTTATTAAATCAGGCTTTCGAACATCTGGCTTTTCATAGAAAAATAATGAGAACTCATAGTGTTAGGTTGCATATTCTAGGAGATGAAACACAATGTAAGTTATAGGACACGTAGTTACTGTTTTAAAATGAAGAATCACAAACTAAACCAAGCTATTAATCCAAACATGAAGTATCCCAATTGCAATCAATTCCGTAAAACACGTGTAATTTGTCAGCTGACACCTTCTGACTCACATAAAAGGCATCCTATCATTGAAATTGAAGATGAGAAGCGTTCTTGGAAGAACAACAGAGTGAAAAAGAAAATGTAATCTGAAAGCATTCAAGCAAGCTCATTTTACCAAGCCTGCAAAGATTAAATAAATATTTAAGTGCAAGATGCATCTGTGAAATAAAGATCAACTTCTTTTGAGATCGTCTTGAGGGAAGCTACAATAATACAAACCACATACTAACACACACAAGCACATTTCTTGGCATAAGATATTGTTATCCTTGTTGCAGAGATGTTTTCCGTGGAATTTCAGAACTTCTATTAAACTTCACCAAATCATCATACAACTTTTTTCTCCAAATACATAGTTTACCTATACACTGACAGAAAAAGAACTGTCAACAAAATCTCTGAAGTATCCACTTTGCTTGGTAGAGGTTTTCCAAGCCTTTACCCCAGACAACGCATTTCACAAGAGACATCTACAGGCAGAACTTCCTGGTTATGCACACATTTTGGGGAAGGAGAGAGGGGAAAGAGTGCACAGAAGAGGTCCCATGGGATCATTCCGGCACCTTCTCTTTCACACAGTGCTCCACAGCTGCTTGCAGAATGTCCACAGCCAGTGAACCATGTTGTTTCATTTCAAAAACTGCTGCTATGCCAAACCCTACAGCAGTACTTCAGAACTATTCATTTCAGTAACCCTGACATCAGTTTTTCCAAAGATCACTGCTGCAGTAAGCTGGAGAGCTAAGTGGTAAAGACAATATTCCTAATTAAAGAAACAGCCATTTAAACAAAAACATACTAAATGAAAAGCGTGATGACCTCTTCAATTCAGAATCAAAATTTAAAATACCATCAAAAAACCCCACTAATGGATGTTTAAAAGTCTGCTGGGACAGTGGCTGAAGTAAAGCTGAACAGAGACCCTGAAGGAAAAGTGGGAAAACTTGTTAGCCACTGGAGTACAACACACGGTCCAGCCCTTTTTCTCCACTTTGACTGATGGTGGGTAAGGGTTAGTCTCTCTCCTCCCTTCTTTTCTTAAACAAGCAATAAAGCATTATTTAATTTAATAAGCAAGTACTCAGAGGCACAAATTGGTTTCACTTTAAAATTCATGCATGCAGTACTGGGTTAAGTTTCTGTAGTTAGGATGGAAAAGATTATTTATGAGAGATGAAAAAAAGCAAACATGCTGAAGGATTAAGAACAGATAGAGGAAGTATGAAAATTATCTGCATTTTAAGATCTATTTGTGGAACATAATTCATTTAATGGTTTTGCTCTGTTTTTTAAAGATGAACTTTTTCTATTTGTAAACAATTTAATCCAAAAAATCTTTGTTGTTTTAAGACAGATATATATTTATTTTAAGCACTAAAAAGCAGGAATCTCTACTTTCTATATCCATATCCCATTCCACTTTTTTCCTGTATTATCTTCTCCCTGTTTTTTCCAATGAAAAATAGAATGTAGGAAGGTTGAGGGAGACGGAAAAATAAAATTTGTTAAAATTATTATTTTTCTGGGTTAAAACATAGCTCCTTCTGAAGGGTTCCAACAAGGACTTGAGGAAAAAAATATTATTTCCATATATAGCCATAACCTCTCTATGACCATATTTTCTAAGATTCAATCACCCAAACACAAGAGCCAGGAGGCACAACAGCAACTCTAACGTGCCTTTTCGCAACTTGATACAGCAACTTGATACCATTCTGCCTAAAACATCTACCTCTGAGATTCCCCTCACAAAAGCTGAGACCGAGCTCAATTCAAGGTATTAAATGGTTTCAGGGTAATGAATGATTTGTGCTAAACTGTAAACTTCAATGAATGTAACATATATAAATCTACAGAACTCCCTACGTGAACATTCCTATGCTAGTACAGAATTGGTTTGGGTTTTTTCCCCCTTCCCTATTTAGTGTAACTCACTTTGGAAACATTTAACCTAAGTAAAAAAAAAAAAAAACCAAACAAAAAAACCCAGCCAATCATTATATAATCAGAGCAGTTTTCCTGGCGCTGCTATTGAAACCTTTCTAAATAGGCAAACTCCTATAAAAAGCAACTACAGCTGAGACCCCACTAAGTTTCTACCTTGCCAGGAGAGGTTCACATTCTTTTATCAGAAAGTGAAGATTAAAATAAATCCTTTATGAAATTCAGTAAGGGAAACAAACAACCAAAAGGCCACTCCAAAGGGACATTTGGTGTGTTTTCTTATTTAGAAAAAGTCCACCTGAATCCCAACGATACAGCTACAAAAACATTCTGATATATGGGCTACCTGCCCAAGGGGGTAGTGCTCTGCAACTCTCCCCTAGTCAGACCTTCTTGTTGCATTCACTGGGTTGAGCACAGCATGTGCACCTAAGAAAGGAGTTGGACAAAAATGTACCCACCAGAAACGCCAGTAGGTTTCCGTTGGATCAGTGGGACTGTGCAGGCAGGGTGTACAGGAGATGGAGAAGTGCAGAGCAGGGAGGAGGGAAAAGGACCACTTCTTTCAGCAGTGGTCAGCGGCTAGATTAGATTGAAGTGCATTGTGACACTGCTCCACCAATACAATGTAGACACACAACAAGTTCGAGCCTCCGTGCCGACATAACCTAACAGCTGTGTCAAATTTAGATCAGGGGAAAAAAAAAATGTATCTCTACATTCTCAAATGCTTTCTTCCTAAAAGGAAGTATAAAAGTCACCAATAATCATGCAATTCCTAATGCTAATGAAGAAAGAAACAGCAACATGGCTTAACAGCATATTTAAAACTACTTACATTTAAGCGTTACCATGAATAAAACTGCCATCAATGCAATCCTCTCCAAAAGAAAGAAAAAATTAGAACTTGACAGGTTCCTAACAGCCACTTTAAAAATCCTATCAGACCATGAAGCATGTTGAGTATTTTCATATTTAAAAATGCATTTATTTGCACTGTTAAAATATGGGTATAGTCCAATATAAAAGAAAACACAGCTTGCTTTCACAGTATCAAAAGTACAATTTTTAACATACTGCAGAAGCCTGGAAAATAAAAAAATAACACCCTACTTAATGTTTTTAAATAACGAACATTAAATAAAATTATCTTTTCTCTCTACTCAGAAAAATAAGACACAGCTAAAAAAAGATTTTGAAATTAAATATGCAAGTGTTTGTAAGAATTAATTAAAATGTGTTGACTTGCAAAAAAAAGTAATCAAACATAATTCATTGTGAAATAGTTCACAGATCATAAAGATTAATAAATTCTAAAATGTAACATATGATACAAACACTTAAGACTTGCTGCACAGTTATTTCTAAATGCTCCGTGTTGCTGAACACATGACAGTAGAGGGCCTGATCCCACAAAGATTTACACTCCTACTGAGCTGTGAATAGTCCTATTACAATCAACAGGATTACTCACAGAAAATCTACTTATCGTGCATAAAATTATCCAAGCGTGAAAATCTTTGCCACCTTGCTTATCCTAAAATCAGTATTAGATCATCACCAGCATAACCATAGCCTAACATCAAATGCTGTGTACTGGAAAGCTTTCAATACTGTATTAACAAAGCCAGTTAAAATCCAGGGATGTCACCAGGGTAGCAAACAATCAAATATACCTTAAGTATTCTCAAAATCACGAGCAATATTACTTTTTATCTGGGAAAAAAAAGCCCACTGATTTTGTGGCGCTAAATTATAAACTACTAGAAAACAGTTAATTTGGAGAATTAATGTGGCAGCTTCTATTACTGTATAGTTAACGTCAAAAGAACAATGTGGAATTTCTGCCCTTACTCTATGACACTCAGGTACTCAAAAATGCTCACTCCAGAGACTTGCAATGAAATTTATATACAGGAAAGAAAGCACTGCGCATTAACTACGGTTACCCAGCATCTTCTAAGTACTTTTAGTAGTTCACTACTTCAGTCAAACTGCTTAAAATTTTGTGACCTGTCATGTATCATGTGCACACCTTGAGCTCAATCTCTGTAAAAATATTTCAGAGAACGTATCAAATGTGGGGGTTTTTTTTAATTTTATTTTGATACCTTTTCATAACAGTGCTGTTATATGAGAAAGCTGAGCCAACCTAACAGCTCTGACTGAAAGGGGCAATCCTGATCCCTCCTAACAGTGAGAGACCACCCTATCTTTTTTTTGCCTACTCTGATACTCATATAGACATACTGGTCCTTAAATTCCTTGGGCCTCACCACCCCTCTACTATCGGCAAATACCTGTGAAGCATCTCTCCTGCCCCTAGCACTATGTTAGAGTTGTTTTGCAGAAGATGACAACCTGCTTTGCTATCAGTTATCCTACTGGCCCAAATGGCGAAGGTCTGTATGTGTGTAGGTACAACAGAACTTCTGGTGTTTCTTTCCAGTGCTTTTTTCAAATCCTTAAAACATTTTGCACTAAAAGCCCTGGAAGAATACAAGAAGTTGGCTGCAAATGTACAGAAGTTTCAGGGACTACCATGACTAAGGTACCTTGGTTCACTGTAATTTACCTCTCTAGCCTATTGGCACTGTGTTTTATTTCTTTAATAAAAATATCATCTAAGTAAATACACACACATACATCTTTTTCTACAAAGCAGTTTCCTTCAGCACACTGGATGGAACTGCTCCATCGAAATAGGTGAAACTAGTAAGATACTTGATAATACCCTTACTCCATGTGTTGCGAAGGCTGAAAGGTGTGTAAAACAAACACAGAGTGAAGAAAAAGAAACTTATGACCATTAAAGTGGTTGAATGCTATCTGCTATCTTGCAAATTAGGATCCTATCATTGATCCTGCCAGAGATCTTGCACTAATCTACATGAGCCATTTCTATCAAATTTACCAAAAAAAAAAAAAAAAAAAAAGGAAAAAAGTGATGAATTATGAAAAGTGATATAATTATTCATTATACTTAATTGTACTGGGTGCTTACCCTAACACACTTGGGTCAGATTTACCCTAAATGCCAAGTACACAAGGCTGCAATTAAATCAATGACAGCAGTACTTTGAAATACAAAGATGAAATGTAATGCTGTTTGTTTGAGGTTTTTTTTAAAAGCTCTTAAAGAGCTCAATGGACATCCACAGCAAACACAAATTTTCACCTTACTCCTAGGAATCAATTCTCCAGGCACGAAATAAGAAATATCCATTTCCTTTCCCTGAGGCATAGTGAAATACTTGTAGTAATAAGCAACATTCAAAATAGGCCACAAGGGTGAACTAATCAGTTTACCAGTGTTCTTGATGCTGCGGCCAGCAAAGCTCCTAAGGGGAGAAGGTGGCACATGTAAAATGGAAAGTAAGCCCACACCAGTCACTTAGATAAATGCTGTGAGAAGGTGGGTAAGAGAGGTTTAGCCTCTCCTGAGGCCTAACAACTGGTAAGAAAGTGTAACCAACCAGTAGGTTTCCAGCCAACACAGAGTTGCCACTTTGGTGGAGAATCTCTAGAGGAATGGGGGCTCAGATGCAGGTCTATCATCAAGAAAAGCTAAGCATGGCAGTAAGACTGAAGAGAGAAACACTGGTTAACACCATGATGTTGTAACAGAACTGTTACGACTTCTTTTCTCAGCTCTGCCACTGATATTGGGCAAATCTGTTGTTTTGGCAAATCATTCCCCGCCCCGTATTTCTACCTCCTTATCTCCATAACAGGGGCAATGAACCACCAAGGATTTAGGTGAGAGTCACAGAATCATTCTGGTTGGAAGAGATCTTTAAGATCATCAAATCTAACCCAGCACTGCCAGGTCACCACTAAACCATATCCCTCAGCACTACATCTACATAGGGTGGTAGATGGTATCTCCAGGGATGGTGACTCCCCACTTCACCGGGCAGCCTGTTCCAGGGCTTGCCAACTCTTTCAGTCAAGAAGTTCTTTATAATGTCAAATCTAAACTCCCCCTGCCACAATTTGAGGCCATTTCCTCTCCCATGGGAGAACAGACCGACCTCCCCTTTATTACAGCCTCCTTTCAGGTAGTTGTAGAAAGCAATAGTCTCCCCTGAGCCTCCTTTTCTCCAGGCTAAACAGCTCCAGTTTCCTCAGCTGCTCCTTGCAAGACTTGTGCTCTAGACCCCCCACCAGCATCACTGCCCTTCTCTGGGCATGCTCCAGCACCAAAATGTCCCTCTTGTAGTGAGAGGCCCAAAATCGAACCCAGTATTTGAGGTGCAGCCTCCCCAGTGCTGAATACAGAGGGACAATCCCTGCCCTAGTCCTGCTGGCTATATATAGATCTATAGATACAGATATATACACTGTACAGGGCCTTCATTACCGTAAACTTATTATATATATGTATATATATATACTGCTCTCTCTATATATAGAGAAAGAGCAGTACGAACTATCTGTAAGGGTCTCACAAGCCTACTGGTAACCGTTACAGAAATTTCACAAAGAAATATATTCATTCTGCCTTCAGAGCAGGATTAGGCAGAGCACGGTAAGAGAACACACATTATGCAACGAAGAGAAAGCGAATTACAGAGCAGCTGCTTGTTCAATGAGCAGCATGTATCCTGTACATTCAAAAAGGTGGGGGCTTCCATGGAGGAACATACTGTGTTTGTGTACCATGAAAGACTACAATATAATATTAAGGTACAATATATTAGTGAGGATGGTAAAATTAAGGTAGCATAAGTAAAGCTCAATGCTGCAATTTTAACATTTGCTTGATAGACTTTTAGCTAGAACTTTTAAATTAAAGCATGCTTTTCTTGCCTGTAATATCTTCACTTCAGCTTCATTGTTTTCTAAAAAAGCCATCTACACACATTAAAAAAAAATAGTCTTTACAGAAAAATTCAAGCTAATTACCTGATACACCCACACAGACTAACTAACATTGGATGATAAGCTAAAAAAAAGTATAATTAAGAAGGTTTTGACCAAAAATCCTTGAGGTTAGCAGCAAAAGCAGTCTCAGATTCTGGAAGACTTCCCTCATTTACATACATGACAGCATAAGGAAAACTTCCAGGAAAACAAAAAATCAACACGAATCTAGTGAGAAGGACATGAATAACAATACCAACCAGATCTTGCAGAGTGCAGGCAACGTTTCTAGAATTTCAGTATTTGAAAGCATTATGTCAACACAGGCTCTCAGGTTGTGAGAGCAATGCCAAGTGTTTCAGACACACGAATCATTCTCTTAAGTTGCAGTTTCAATTTTAGGACATGACCATGCACTAAATACACATTTTTTGCTTAACTTTGTTATGGTGAACTTACTCAGAGTTAAGATTACATACTGTGTAACATCTAGAAACAAATTCTACAAAGTACCGTTGGCTCTCTGTAGCTTAACATTTCACATGGTGATACTGGCAAGGAACATTTTCTCATTTAAATCTGCTGAGGAGGCAGTGTCATACCCAGAGTAACTTTATTTTTAATAGATATTTATTTCATTTCAGCTGTGTTTCAAACATATCCCTCATCTACACATGGAACAGTAACCTCAAAAAATCTAATCTGAAACATTACAGAACAGCTCTTTAGTGAAAGATTCAGTGCAGACAGATCAAGCAAATGCTATGCTTCTTATATTGCTTTTCAAACACCACAGAATGGTAAGGATTGGAAGAGACCTCTGAAGATCATCTAGTCCAAGCACCCTGCCAGAGCAGGATCGCCTAGACCAGATCACACAGGAACAAGTTGAGGTGGCTTCTGAAAGTCTCCAGAGACAGAGATTCCACCACCTCTCTCAGCAGCCTGTTCCAGTGCTCTGTTACCCTCACAATGAAGAAGGATTTCCTCAAGTTAAGCTGAACCTCCTGTTTTCCAGTTTATGGCCATTGCCCATTCAGTCCTGTCACTGAACACCACTGAGAAGGGCCTGGCCCCATCTTCCTGACACCCACCCTTTAGATATTTATAAGCACTGAAAAGACCCTCCCTGAGTCTCCTTTTCTACAAGCTAAACAGACCCAGCCCTCTCAGCCTTTCCTCAAACGGTAGGTGCTCCAGGCCCTTAATCATCTTAGTGGTCCTGTGCTGGACCCTCTCCAGTAGTTCCTTGTCCTTCTTGAACCAGGGAGCCCAGAACTGGACACAGTACTCCAGGTGAGGCCTCACCAGCACAGAGTAGAGTGGGAGGAGAGCCTACCTGGACCTGCTGGCCACACTCTTCCTAATGCATCCCAGGATGCCACCGGCCTTCTTGTCCACGAGGGCACACTGTTGGTTCATGGTCACCCTGCTGTCCATTAGGACTCCCAGATCCTTTGCCCCAGAGCTGCCCTCCAACAGATCAGCCCCCAAGCTGTACTGATACGTGGGGCTTTCTTCCCCAGATGCAGTACTTTACACTTGCCCTTACTGAATTTCTTTAGATTTCTCCCTGCCCAGCTCTCTAGCCTGTTTAGGTTCAGTGGCCATCTTTCAGAGCCACCACTAGTCTGGGCCAGAAGACCTGAAAGAACCCTTCCTAAAGCTCAAAGACATAGATCTCTGTTGATTGCTCCACTCAAATGCCATAGCTCTACCCTACCAACCAAAAAAAAACAACTAAGGGCCTTTCAGGGATCTACTCCACAAAACTAATACACCTAAAATTTAAGAAATTAAACATGAAACATAGAAAATAAACTGTATCAAGCACATAAATGCCTACTTCACTTTTGCTAACAAACACACAGTAATACACACGTAACAAACACAGCTGATGTAAAAAAATAAGCCCATATAATTATCCCCTGAGGAAAGACAATCCCAGGTGACAGTTACCAATCATAACGCACAAGACATTTCTGTAAGATGTTGAGACCCTTCCAAGATGGACAGCTGTATAAGAATGTAAAAACAGTGTAAAAAAAGTGACAATGATTTAGGTATCATTAGCAGCAGCATCTCAGACAGTGTGTTCTGGTGCTAGCCATTTCTTTCCTTTAATGCATGACGAAAAACAAAGAGCAGAGGATCTTGTGATGCTCAATTAGGGAGACCACTGACCAACAGTGAACAAAAGAAGAAATAAATCTATCACTGTTCCTCAAAGTTCAAACACTTAAGAATTGGGCACCAAGGTGCAATTTTCATAGTGGAATCAGGGACTGTTGTGGCCTAACCAACGCTCTGTTGCAATGGCATGAGAACAGCATCAAGCATCTTCTTCAAGAATAAGAAGAGTCAGTGTGTAAACAGACACGTGTTAGCACTTACAGACGGTATGAAATCAGGCAGAGGGAGGAGTAGAAATAAACAAATAAACTCTAAATTCATGGAAGTGATCAACTAGGTCACTTTCTCCGAAACCCCTCTTGGAACACGAACATGTTACAGACCATGTAAACTTGCCAAGACAATAAAGTTGTTTTTTAAGAGTACACTTCTGTACAGTTAGGATATTTTTTCCCCACATTATTGCAACAAATCCACCACACACCTACTGATAACCAACATTTGTGGTCAGATTAAATCAACTGAATACTATTCCTATTCCGCTTACATAAAATTCCAGAATTTTAAGTAAGGATCTGGCTGATCCTTACTCCAAATGAAAAAAAGGTCAAATCAAGAAACTACTAAATCCAGTATGCTTCTGCATACCATCCACAACTCCAAGAAGATCTTCCAGGTAACTCTTCACCTTGAGACTCTGCAAATGGTATGAGCAAGGAATCCCGCTGACTTCTATCACATACCCCAAGGTGATTACTCCTCATTACAGTTTTACATTTCTCAAACAATTTTAAAGCACTTAAACCCATTTTCAGATCAAGGCAAGCCAAAACATGAGATGTCTAGAAGCCATTTTATAAGAGCAGTAATAACACAGATATCTTGGCCCATTAATTAACATTGAAAATAATCCAAAAAATAAACCCCAGACTTCTCAGGATTGTGCCCTCTTGAAGAAAAAGACTGTGGAAATTGGATTTTACCTCAATGACTTTGGTACCCTGCAGCTAATTCTTGCTAATTAAGTGCTAGAATATACTAAAACAGAAATTCAGATTGATCAAAAGATGATTCATGTTTATAATAACTCCTATAATTATTAGGAACAAGAATCTTGAAGGTTCTTGATGCCATTAACTCACAGGCCAACAATTAAGAGCTACCATCCCAAACAGGGAAATTTCTGAGAACCCATAGTCAAATAACTTCATGATGAAGCCAAGTCTTAATGAAATACATTCAATACAACCCGTATTACTAAGCAAGCAGGAAACCAGTCTCTGAAGTATGAACATAATCTTACAGGATTCTGGTAACAGAAAATCCCCGCATGTCCTGTGTTTAAGGACTGCTTTTCTGTTACTATTTTCTTATCCAACCATGCAAAGAGTCTCAAGACCTCAAGCTGCTGATGCAGCACACTCACCCAGGTTCCCTCAACACACAGATGTGTCCCATAAGTAAAAACCACAACTATTTCAGGTCCTCAAGATGCAAGCATTGGAGCCGAGACCACTTTGCCAAACTTGTGTCCAACCACCAAAGGTGGGAAATGAAGAGCTGCCCAATGTTAGAGCAAATTTTAGGCTTGAAGCACATAACTCCAACAGATGCCATGCTTTTCTGGTTTTGTAGTCATACACTTATCACCACCACAACTGTGGAAAACCCCACGCCTGTCCTGTGACCTGTAAGGAATGTAAGCTGGGGACAACATGAAGGCTCACTAGACAGCAAACTGCAAAGAACTGAAAGATTAGGTTTTCTGTCAGTTTGTCCTTTTACATTGCTGTCCCTTGCAAAGTGTTAGTAAACTCACACAAAGTTGCCTTACATTTGATCCAGTACAGTGTATACACTACTGAGTATATGTTCCTAACAGGCAACAGAAAAGCCTGAACTTGCCTGGTTTGCATGTCTACTATTAAATGCCAGATTAAGACAACAAGCCCATTGGTTTTGTCTACAAACTGCCACCTATTCTCCACATTCAAGTGATACACTGTGACAACTAGATCATTACTCCCTGAATGCTCCTTTTCTATAAACTCTATTTTACTCCCCCTCTCAATCCCTTAATTTTGTGTTGGGTATAAATAATTGGGTGATCATAAAAGAAATACATTTTAAATATGCCAGACCTCTTTTTCTAGGAGTCATTTAAGAAGAAAACTTCATAACCTCTGCCAGGAGAGCTTTTCCCTTACTTCCTTTCTCTCCCTAATCATACCGGCTTTCCTGATCCCCACAAGACAATCACATAACTTTCAAATCTTTTTGCTGACTCAGACAAAAATTCATCATAGAGTATAACTTGTCAGGTTCATCAGTGACAGAGGAAGCTCCTAAGAACAGCAGCCTAATAAAGCTTTCCTCCTTGAGGGATGACAGCAGCCTTTCTCCCATATGAATGATTCATTTTTGTTTGATATTGTTAAAGCAATATTCACACAGGGCACCTTCACAGGTTTTACAAAAAAAAAACCCAACAACCCAACAGTTACACGGTCAAAACAGAAGTTGAAAACCCATGTTCCATGGACACATCTAGAATATCTGCAAGTGACTGTGGTCTAAAATAGTTGTATTATGTCTTGGTATGCTGGGGATTGACCACCTCCCTCTGCAGTTGATCTACGGTGGTCATTACAAAAATTTTCTTGAAGGCAAGATATCTAAGATTATTTTAGGAAAAAAGGAGTTAGTTAAGTTTACCAACCTTTCATGAAAAACTACTTTGTTACAAGAAACTTTAAGGACACAAAATGAGATGATTTCTTAAAATTTATTTATGTAGTTACTGTTGCACCTAGAAATGCTCAGTGCTATAAATAAGCCAGCTTAAAAGCCTGACGACTGTCATCCCTCTCACATGTATTTTGTCTGACAGAGACTCAACGTAGAAGAGTGACCCATGTTAGGAACTACTGTGTATGTGGTCAAAACCAGAGGAGATTTGTATTTCAGGGGGTCAGCAACAGAGATGATAATTTGCTTCAGAGTACCCTCATTTGAGAAGCTCTGAAATCATACACTGCGTCTGGAAATACTGACTGTTATAATGCTTACAGAAAAATCATCCATGTGTCCCATGAAATGTACTCATTTCTTGGCGTTAATACTCTTTTTGCTTCGTTACAAAACTGAGGAATGTTTGCAATGCAATACTACAGATTCACTTGTTGAAAGCAAGACTGGACAGTTTTCACTACCAAAGGAAGCCTGCAGAAAGCTGGTGAATTTGTAAGCTACTTACTTTCTTTGCCCCTTCCCATTAAACTACAGCTCACAGATACACCCCGGCCAGCTAACCCACATAATATGCTGTTTATTGTTTGGCAAAATAAACTTCATTTTATGCTGAACATTTCTCATACTCAAGGACTAGGGCTTTAGGCCAGACATACCATAAATACATGCTACGAGTGTTTTACATATACGTGCATACATATGCACATGTACTTTTTAGGACCATGTCATCATTTTTTTTTGTGTCAAATTTAACCCCTACAACAGAAAAAAAGAAAAAAAAAGAAATCTGACAAGTTTTCAGGGCAATCATGTAGCAGTTAAAATTC
The DNA here is from genome assembly GCA_033439905.1 of Ceryle rudis. NCBI lineage: Eukaryota > Metazoa > Chordata > Aves > Coraciiformes > Cerylidae > Ceryle > Ceryle rudis. Next base: position 4,908 of record JAAGNO010012794.1, on the reverse strand, counting down.
AGAGGGTGTAAAAAGACATTTGTTTCCCCTTTCTTAAACACTGCTAGTGAACATATGACTATGTCAAATCTGCCCAGCATCAGTATTTCTCACTTCACCTCTTGCAGTAAGGTAACATGACCTGGTCATGATGTCACTGGCATTGTAAACCTTTCTAGCGATGTCTTTTATAGCCATTTTGGGGTACAAAGGTAGCAAAAGTTAATATAGACCTTATGGGAAATTATTACAAAAACATTAAGATACTTGCCAATTTTTTTCTGATTGGGCATCTTCTACCCTTATAGATGTAGCTGCCATTTGAAACAATTTTAGAGCAGAGGGCTTATCAGCCTCATAGCTGAGCTCACTTACACAGATATCACAACAGCTTTACGCATCAGTAATCATAAGAAATTATTTTGTTTTACAGACACCGTGATTTTTGGTTTGCTGTTTCTTGGTGGTGGTGGTTTGTTGTGTTTGGGTTTTTTTTTTTTTTTTCCAGAGCAAGAGGCATAGACAGTTTATAGTCGATAGGCTGTTCATAAATTATACCCTACTGCTGTTTGCAGGTTGGAACTTCTTCCCACACAGACTTCATTTTATCATCAGACTGTTTAATTCTACACTTTATAAAAATGTCATCCTAGTCATAAGGGGAGAATTAGACTGCACTGCCTTCAAGTTTTCTGCACAAACTGTGACAAGATGCAGATACCGTAATGCTAATACACCAGTAGAGTATATTAATTGCAGGATCAGGCCAATATACGTGTCCCCTTAAAGAGCTATGTCTTGCTGTTTTCCAAAGTGCAGTGAAATCATGAAGTAATATAAATTAGTAATATATTAACTATATTATAGTATTTGCACTCTTGTTTCTTGGTATCATAGCCTTGAATACATTCACTGATAATTTCATAACAGTGCACTAAAAATTATTTCTGAGCAATAGCAGCATCAGTCTCTCTATTATCTCCCAAAATAAAATTCTGACAGCGCGGAAGAAGTTATCAGGAGTTTCTAACCTTTTTGGATGTTGTGCTTCCTGCAGTCTTTCTAAAAGACACCGAATTTCCCCTTGGGACACACTTATAATGAAGTTCCGTGGGAACTTATTACAGATTCTACAGATATTTTATCCAACATGCAGAATGTTATATGAAAAAGATCTCCATGGAGCCAATGGAAGGCATTTAATCATATATAAGATTGGAATACTCACATATATTATTGCAGTTTAATTTGTACAATAATTTTTAAGTCAAATAGGTTAAACCTCTATCACTTGTGTAATTTATGGCATTATTGCTGATGTACAAAATATTCTGTTCTACGCAGGTGACAAAAAAAAAAAAAAGTATATTTAAAATGTATATAGAATCATAGAATCATTTCAGTTGGAAAAGATCTTCAAGATCATTGAGCCCAACCATATAAATTACTAATATGCTGAACAGATGGAGTTCTGTTTCTAACTTCACTGGAAGGTAATGAAATAAAGTAACTGACAGTATTTGCGTAAATGAAAATAAATCTCATGAAAACCTGAATGGATTTTCTCTTGTTAGGCTGAAGTTTGTTCTTGGCCTATAGCTATACATTATAGCCAATGGCTGTGTTTTGCTGACACGGCCTGTCAATAGTTATGTCTCAGCTGTTAAAAACCACAAGTTAAAGGTATAAACTCGATACTAGTTCAAGGGTTTCTACACAGATCCCAACACACGGAAGTGAAAAAATAAAATTAACAAAAATAAAAATATATCTGATGAACTGCAATGCTCCAAGAAATACTATTTTCCCAAAAGTATTTCTGTCAAAAAAATAAATAAACAAAATAAAGTGGAAGTTAATCATAGTACTGATGCTTCACATAAGCCCTGCAACCTGATAGAAGCAGACACCCATGTCTACTTACATCCATGGAGACTTCATGGAATTTAATTTGTCTTTAAACAGTTATGCAGATCAGACTGAATGCTGAAGGCTTGAATCTATTTCATCATAAATGGTGCTGATCTGAAAGGCAGCTATGAGTAAAATGCCAGGCAAAGGCACAAAAAGTACTTATTCTAAATAAATATGTCCATTTCTCTGCTAGAACCATTTAAGAGTATTCAAAGTAAAAAATATTTCCAATGGCGTTTACTCTCCATTCCTTGTCCCATTCATTCAATATACAAGACATTGTTAAAATTGGACAAGAAAGCTGGACACTGTGGTTTCATGTTGAGGGTAAGAGCAGTACATTTATTTAGCAAAGACATTAATCCAACATTACTATTTCTTATTTAACTTTTGTTTCTTCACACAGAAAAATGAATTTTCTATTAGAACCAAAATTCAGTCAAACTTAACCTCAAGTTATGCTAAACACTTAATAGTGGTTTTGATAGATGAAGGTTCACTCCATCAAGCTGCTTCATACAGACAGGTCTCCATTTGTAGTATCTACAGCAGGACAACAGCCAAAACAGCAGTTCTCACAGGATAAAGATCCACAAAGATCCCATCCACAAAAAAACATCACAAATCTCTAGCAGCAGATACAGAAGTCAATTCCACTCTGCAGCAGATAGAGAAGGTAATTCCACTCTGCTTTTCCACAAAATACCAGAATACAACAAGCCCTTCCTTTCCAGTAATAAATTTTTAAATCCGTACGCTACCAACCGATAACCTGACCTTCACCATTTGCAAATTTACATTATCAAAACTGTGGTGCAAAGAACCACCCAGAAGCGAGCTAAACTCTTTTACATGTGCCATCATCATATTTCAGTAGAGCAATATATTCTTAGTATTCTCGTAGCTCAGCTCTGACATTAGTGGTACACAGAAGTTCTCAGCTGGAAATAAGAACTTCCAACCTCAATGGTTTTACACCACCAGCTGTCTCTAGAACACAAGCACGCTCCACAGAGCTTTAAATCCTCATACAAATAAACTTGTGTACACTGAACTAAGAGGGGAAAATCATCTTTTGAGAAGCTACATAATAATATTACAGAAGTATGTGTCCCTTCAGGTGAGAAATTTAGCCTGCAATGTAACTTTTCACATTCTGAATAATTTTTCTTCCATTTTTTTTTTAACCATTATGGTTCTTCAAGTAGCTACTTACCTACTTCTAATTTGATTTCGTAACCCATTATAGTAGGAATTTTCCATAAACAGAATATGTATGCAATACAGTAGAAATTAAACACATATGGACAAGAAGGACAGTAACAGAAACACAGACTATATATACATCTGTTCTCTCAGGCCTTCGCCTGAGGGGTGAAGTCAGAAAAAGTACATGTGCACACAACAGCCTAAATGTAGGATGTGAGCCTCATCTTTTTTAGTTTTATTCATTATATGTGATCATTGACATGTGTATTTGGGAAGAGAGGCATGAAGACACGCAGAAACAGCTACAAAGAAAATACTTTTGGAAACTCAATACACACGTACATTCAGCTGAGTATTCATCAAGAAAGGCCATGACAACAGTTTCCAGGAAATCATGCAACTGAAAAATTAATTTTGTGATGTTTTCTTTAATTACTGCAACAAGAGTGAGGGTTGCTTGCCTCTCCTATGTCCTATGCCTCCTGTCTGTACCCTGTACCAGGAGTGTCCAAATCCCATGAGATCCACAGGAAGGCAGTCCTTGTGAGCTCTAGAGCTTCCCAGCACAGCCAAAGCTTCTGCAGTTGACAGCTGTCGCTGGACACATGCATGAAACACATACACTGGAACGCTGGAAAACTAACGTTGCCTGAAGGCGTAGCAGGCTAGATTGTAAGTCAGACCATTCATTGGTTTATCTACTCTGATTTTGAATACAGCATAAGAACATCTGCAAAAATGAAGACAGGTTAGCACCGTTTTTCCACCTCTCCTTCACAAGGTATGCCTCACCAAACTGACGGAGAACAACTGCAGAAGTCCTAACACTTACAAGGACAAAATTTGATACAGACACTTCAGAATGTTTAAGCATGACAGGCCCAGGTACGTATTCCTAGCAAGCTTGTAAAATATTACTGAATCTGTGAATAAGTACAGCGATTAAACAAAGCAACTGAGATCCTATTCAAAAGAAAAACCATAGCTGTCTGCCATTTGTCTTGTACCAACAGCAAAGATGCTGCTCATCAGAAATAAGACATTTCTCCCATCTAAAATTTCTTGGACCAGAACGTTACATGTATGCAGACAGAGAGAGGTCATGTTGCAGGTAGACCTTCAAAGCAAGACTAAATGGATTTTACATATTTTCTTTTCTTTTAATCTCTATGCAAAAGCCCTCACAGCTGCTCTGAACAGTTTACAGAAAGAAAGTGATCAGAGAGGTGATTTACACTTGCAACATAAATGTCTTCCCTTTTTACAAGCCAGTTTAATGCAGACATTGCTGCACTCATCCCAGCTGAGGTTTGGCAGGAATTAGGGGAGGAAAGGCGATGAAGAGTTCAAGTGTTTAAAGCCCAACTATTTTCTCCTCAACTTCTACCAGCCCCCCTGCCCTCCCAACCACTTCCAGCCTGGCACTTGTTAGCAGCTCCCGACGCTGGAGAGGACTCCCTTGCAAAAGCTTCCTCTGAGCAGCTGAGAGGAGACTCGGAGAAGGTTATTCAAAAAACCAAAATGAAATTAAAACAAATTTTCACAAGTCGGCACAATTCACCTATCTTACACCAGGAACAATGGAGACGAGGGCAGCGGGAGGATACGGCCGCCCGGGAAGACGGGGCCGGGGGGCTACTCTGCCAGCCCGCCTGTCCGTCCGTCCGTCCGCAGCCTCCCCGTCTCTTTGTCCGTCTGTCAGACGGCCCCACTGGCAGCGCCGGCCCCATCCCCACCTCCCCGGCGAGGCCTGCGCGGCCCCGCCACGGCCCCGCGGCTCACGGCCCGCCGCGCGGGGGGCCGGCT
>JAAGNO010012791.1:9365-19626 GCA_033439905.1 Ceryle rudis | reverse complement strand
GCCTGACGCCGCGCACACGCGTGGGCAGCCTTGGGGCATCCCGCCAGCCCCTGGACGAGGTCATCGGGCTCGCTGCGGTTGTTCTAGGGCCATCGGATGACGAGGGTTGGACACGCAGTGTGACTTTCCCGCGACAGGAACGGGCTCCCCAGGGCCAGCGCAGAGATTGTCCCGGGAGGGCTAGCGCAGCCCGGCGTGCCCGCGGGAGGCGAAGGTCGCGGCCAAGTCCCCGCTGGAGGGGACGGGTGTCACCGAGCGAGGTTATTTCGGCAGCTTTTTTTCCTGCGGCTGCTTGAGAAACACTTTTCCCCGTCGAAACTTGCCCCGCAGGCAAGCTCAGCCCCTACAGCGGTTTCCCTGCGTGACAACCTTTAAACAGGCTCGAAGGAGCCCTAGTGCACTCGGCGCGTTTGTTTCCAGAAATACAGTGAAGCGCCTCAACAGCGAGGAGTTTAATTTGTGCTACGAAGTTAACTGCTATCGCCTGGCGCGGCTGCGGGGGTGTGTGGGGTTGTTGCATAGGTGGGAAATTAAGTGGGAGATCCGAGGCCGGCTGCGATTCGCCCGGCGCCCATATTTAGAGGGCTTGGGGCTTAGCGGGCGACCCGCGAACTGGAGTCATCTTCTCCTCGCGGCGAGCTTCGGATCTTCTAGGACGTTTAAGGCGAAGGCAGCGACGGCCCTGAGGGCGAGAGTTACCCCGAAATCTCATACAGGACACCCCCCGCCTCCTCAGCGACAAATTAGATGTGCGGGTAGCGCTGCCCGTTTATCATCGCCCACCCCACGAAAGTTTCCGCGCAGCGAGGGGCACCGCACGTAGCGCCAGGGAAAAGACCAGGCTCTGACCCTTCGCTCCGCTCAGGAGCCCTAGGACTTGACTTGATTCCGCTTTTGCTTTCTGCCACCCCCCTCGCAAGGCATCCCCCCGCTTCTCCTCCAGGGGAAAGGCAGGGAAAATCCTGCTACCGGCTCCGCACGGCTTCGAAGCCCTCCCGGCGGATAATCCACCGGGAGGATTGTGAAACCGTGCGGAGAAGCTGCGTACTGGGATGCACAGAGGCATTTCGCACCTCACTACCCCCGGGGCCGGAGCGTGGCGAGAAAGTCGCGATGGGCTGCACGACGGGCATCCGTCACTTTTCTTTGCCGTCTCCCGCGGGCAGCCCTCGGCTGCTGTTTATTTTGTTATCAAATCAATTAAGCTGCCGCTCTCGTATAAAACGGGGGCGGAAGGGGAAGGAGGAGGGGGTTTGGAGTAAAACTGGCCACTCCTTTGACTTCGTCTCACCAAAGCAAAGAGCTCCTCCTATTGGAGAAATATTTTCTTGCCGAATGGGAAACCCCCCAGCACGCAAGCAATTTCACTGTTTTGTCTTAGGTAGCCTTATGTTATACTATGTATTTGTTTTATCTTACCTTATTTTACTTTACCTATCGGCGGTCCTTGCACCAGCAGACACACCACGCAACTGGTTTAGATGATTTCACGTGGTCTACTTCTCTACTGCCGTTACATCTGGCTACCAATGCAATTAGGAGGCTTGGTCAAACACTGACCCCAAAATGATAGGGATAGCCATGCATAGGCGCCCAGTCTCCGTAACAGCAATGGTGCTGTGGCAATACTTGGCACCTTGTATGACACATTGAGCAGATGGAGGATTTCTTGTCTCCTACAATCTGCAGAAATCAGCATCCTGGTTACTGAAAAAATTTATGTTGACTCTCAGAGGCTATCAAATCAGCTTTTATGCAGGGTAATTTCTAACCAGTGCATGATGAAATTAATGTCCAGGATTACTGTAAAGTGTTTTTTGTTTGTTTTTATTTATGTTTTTTGTTAAATAAGCTAAACTGAACTGGGTAACCAGTATAGTCACAACTGGTATCTTTTGGGAAAACCTTGGCAGAAAAGCCAAGTATTTGATGAGCAAAGAGATTCTTTTGGAGCCTTACGATTTTCTGGGAAGCTCTCCTCTGAATGTGGCGTTTGGCTGGAAGCATTGATCTGGCTGCCAGGGGAGAGAGCCTGGCCAGCCGGCCCTGCAAAAAGCAGGACTGCCGGATATCAAGCTGGGGCCTTTGCTCTTTCTGTTTAAAAGAGCTCTGCTCTTACCTCTCTAGTTGCTGACAAGGATTTAAGACTGTACCTTACTAAATAGTGAAATATCATATCATCTGATTCTTTCATAGTTGTGCATAGAGAATGATGATTTCCCCAGTCACAGAATGCTATGGGTGGAAGAGGAAGCACTTACGCAGTTCCCTCTCTTCTAGTTCATGTGATCTCACCAGGGGAACCAATCCCTCTAACTAGGCTACTTTAATCCCAAGGTATATTGCAAGATGGACCCTGGCTTCTCTTCGTACACTGCCTTTCCCCAATGTACTGCTTACCTCAACAACCTCACTCACTTCTTTCACACATTTGCTTCCTAGGAGCCATAGACACTGAGTCTCTTGGGGATCCCTTCTACTTTGGCATGCCACTGGGGGAAGGAAGCATTGTATGGAGGTTGCAGAGGTCCTTCAGCTCCCTGCTACTCGGACGGGATAGAAATCCCTTAGCTCTGAAGAAGGGCAATTGTGGAGGGAGTTAGGGGAAGCTGGAGGAGATGAAAGTGCAGCAACGCTGGGCATTATAGAGCAAGGAGCGGCAATAGGGCAGCTCCCAGTGGGCTTAAGATAAGTATTGCTCATGCCTGTATCGCACCAGCTAGCACCTAGTCAGCAGGGGTCATGCACATTTTGAACTGGAATACCACTGGGATAGCAATGCTCAGTTACGGATACTGACATCGGGAGAAAGATGGTGCTCTTGCTCTCTCCCCATGTTTTAAGTACTCTGAAGACAAAGTCCAGTGCACTGGATAGATGTCTTATGGGAGATGCTTTCAGAAATAGACATTGATTATGAAAGTCTTAGTTTCTGGGCACTCAGCTACCCCCCGTATGTGAAAGTGGGTGCACTTGCAATCAGCAGCTATTAAAAAACCCTCCTAGATTAATTCTGTCTGGCTAAAGATGAATAAAAATGCTAAGATACGCAGCTGCAATAGTGTTGGATAATGGTGAAAACTGTGAGCAGAGGGTGCACTTTAAGATATTTTCTACTGCTTCTGCACAATGAGTTTACTAATTTTAGAATAATTTACTTTGCTACCTTTGCTAAGTACAGTTGATTTCTGTTGTTTAACCAATGACTGCACTCTCTTGGACCATCTGCTTCTCCTACTTAATCCTTTAGCAGCCTGGAGCTTTGTGAGGTGCTAGGGCCATGTCCTAGCCCATGCACATTGTAATGGCAAAAAAGCACCCTTACATATTCACACCAACATGGAGAGAGAAATAGGATGGGGGAAAACTTTGTGAAGCCAATAGTTGTGACCTTAAGGTGCCAACAAAACAACACTTTGGAAAGAACGACAACAGTGTATTGTTTTGTTGTCTGTTTTCATGGTCACTTGTTACTGCCACTCTTCTCTCTAAGTTTACTGAAAAGAGAAAAAAAACCAGTGAAGTGTCTCACCTATATGAGGCACTACCAGAGCCATATAAATAATCAGTGATGTTGCCTGTGTAGTCCTCAGCCAGCTCTCACTATCTCCAAGTGTGATTTCACCTTCTCCACATTATATCAGCCACATCCACCACCCACAACCCACACACCTTCTCCCTCCATCCACACACAACCTGTGTAACCATAAACACAAACTATGTGGCGCTGTTTGCAAGAGGAGCACTCGTGTGGACTGGCAGTGTCCTGGGAAGCAGCTGGGGTTCAGGGTATATGGTCTTAGCAGCTGGTGGAAGGGTGCTATGTGAAAGGGTCATGGATGATGCAAATAATTAATTTGCTTGTAAGTGGGAATCAATTGTGGCAGAGTTCATGGTTTGAGAACTTGTCACCTGCTCCTTAGGCTAGTGTGGAGTTAGGTGGTGCACAAAGTATGGTGTTACATTTTTTTTTTCTCAGCAGGAGAGGTTTTCACGCAGCGTTCAGGTTAAAGGTTTCGAGTGGGAAGGGGGGGAGGAAGCCTGTGGGTTCTAGAAGTTGATGGGGTGACGTGCTGAAGGTGAAACTGTGGTTAAGGGCTTCAAAACCCAAGCAAAGGCTTGGTTGGGGACTTCATGGTTTCTAATGTTTTTGTTGGTGGGATGTGCCGTGAGTAACTTTAACATATTTTTAACAATATTTTTGGTTTGGTGGGATTTCTTTACAAACGTTGACAGATGGCATGGGTAGCTCATGTATTTTTATTTCTGTTCCTCCCGTAGTGTCTTTCAAAGCCCTAAATCTTCACATACCACCACCTTGCTTTCTATATGACCTCTTTACTTGACTTCTCTTCTCCGTCTCTTTTTTCCAGACCATGTCCTGGATTAATTCTATATTTTTTTGTTCCTAGAGCCCAGATTAACACTTTCCTTCTGTTTTCTGACCCTTTGGTCATCAAGTTCACTTATCTTTTATATAGAAACACTGGAGATAGACATATGAGCTCATATATATGGGCACTTGAGAGAAAAATAAAGGTGACAAGACAATGGGAAAGAAAAAAAAAGGCAATGTATGGGACAGTAAGGAGAGTCAGCATGAGGAGGAGTGGTAAAGATGTTGAAAAATAGTTGAGGTCTTGTCTGTAATGTGCTCTGAGGGTTTGCAGGACTGAGAAGCTATGGGGAGTGAGGGGGAGATGAGAGAAAACTGTGTCTGTAACCAGCCTGGACCTGAGCAGGCAGCAACAGAGGAACTGCATGCTGACAAATCCTGGGCATACCCTCTTGCCTGAACATCTCTCATGTAAGGTCTCCCCTCCTTTCCATGCTGCCCCACACAACCCCCAAGCTGCATCTGCACTGCATCTTCTGCCCTTGCCAGCCAAGCTGACTTTGGTGCAGCTAGCCAATATGCTGGTGGCAGGGACTGAGGGAGCAAAACCAGGGCTGGGTTCCTGCGAGTTGGGGGTGGGTAAAAGCCCAGGAGCCTGTACACCCACAGGGCAGCCCTTGGAAGGTGCCCCTTGCTCTTACCTGAGCTTTCTGGTGCAGTCAGGGCTTGTACAAACCGGCACAGAGATGCATTTCCTTTGGCACAAGCTGAGTGCAGAAGAGTGGAAGGTGACATGGGTGAGACATCCACAAGGAGAGCTGCTCAAGTGCTGCTGATCTGGTGCAGTACCTCAGGGCCCGGGGCCAGATTTAGTCCTTTACTTCTCTACTGCAGAGATGCTGGAGCACTTGGGGCTTATCAGGGCTTAACTTACATACATCCAGTGCTCAGCCACTTGCTTGTCACATCATGTGCTCACACACACACAGACATATCCCACTCATCTCACCCCCCCTGTTGCCTTGAAAATCCACTTCCATATTTTCTATTATCAGGTGAGCAATGCAAGAGGTGGAAGGCTTTTAACCCCACATTGCTGACAAACTCAACCAGTCCCCTTGGCTAAACTCAGCGTAAGTCGAATCTGCTACCTGGAGCAAGAATGATTTGTGGTGTGTGAGATTTCCAAGGGACAAAGTAACAGAAACATTGAGGTGCCATAAGATGGTTCTTCTGTAATTTTGGTATTTATAATTATTTGGAAATAAATATGAAAGAAAATGATCAACATTTAGAAATCAGCAGATATGCCAGAAAACAATCTGTTAACTCCTCCCTCATTTATGCAAGAGGTAGTCTCTAAAATCTGGAGATTAAATTAAATCATGAAAATTTGATATAGAGGGATTTGATTCTTGTTTTGGCTGCAAATTCCAAACCAGCTTTAACTGCGACCTCAATACTGACATCCTCCCTTTCATTAGATTAAGCACAGTTTATTTTAGGTAGTATGCATACCAGCTTCCCCTGATATGAATCCCTGCCATAAGAAATCACTAACATCCCTTTGAAATGGTCACCACTTGAGAGCAGAGAAGGTATTTCAAATAGAGAACACAAATGAAAATAATATGTGGTAAAGGAAGGGTTTCATATTTAAACTAGACTCTGAATTCCTCACATTACAGAGGCACTGGGAGTGAGATTTGGCCTTTGCACTGTCATGGGCACCTCTGCAATAGTCACTGTACCATTTTTGTGGTGCAAGCCAGAAGAGAAACTGACCCAAGCTTTCGAGCAACAGGCTGTAGTTGTCAGCATTGCAAGGTGGCTGGTTTGTTTATACAGCTCCTAATGGAGGTGATGGATTAGCCACTCTATTTGCACCCTACTGATGCTAAAAATGCTTCTGGCCTCACCTTAAAGGAGGAAACTGTATTTGCCTCCATCTTCAGTGTTTTGAACCACATGGCCAGAGCCAGACAAAACACAGGTGTAAGACAAATTACAAAAATGTAAATATTTATGACAAATAATTGCAGTAACCTTTTTCCCTCTCTCTTGACAGCTTAATGTTGCTGTAGACCTTAGCCTGTACAGGACAGGTAAGAAGGCTGGCAGGGTTTAATCAAGCATCATTTAAAATGCCATATTTGAAAGAAAAAAAAAAGAAATTTCACTAGGTTGTGGAAGACTGGGCTTTCCTTTGTCAGTGATTCTTACTGGAGACAAACTTTAATGGTATTCATGTCTAAAAATACTTTAAAACCTGCTTCTCAGGGAAGAATATAGACTCCAGGCTCCTGACCACAACAGTAAATTGCTGTCAGTGACACAGCCTATGCATATTTAGGGAACCCAGCTTTGCCTTCTCCTTGACAGGATGGTGGGTTGCCTTGAGGTTCATCTGCTCATATCACTGTTATCTGTCATGACATATTCATATGGGACCCAGCTGCTGAAACTTACACTAAGAAAGAAAAAACATAAAGATAATTGGTTGATGTTTATGTTGTTCCTTAAGCTACACCTGCACAGTCTTTACCAGGGCTCACTATTTGAAGAACTGTTAACCTTACATATATATACTGTCCTATATCTTAAGTAATAACTGTTAATGTTTAAATAATGCAAGTGCAGAAAAAGCCTTGTCACTACTGAGCACCTCCCAGTAAAATTTGGCTCAGTTTAATGTCAATACTAAAAGCATCATAACATTTCAGTAAACTTGTTTCTGAGGTGAGATTGATTCTCTCAGATTTGCTGGGAGATCAGACATCTTTTCAACTTGAGAGGTTTAGAAACTCTCATTGTTGGAGCCATCAGTCTGAAGATGATGAAGGCTTTTGTACCAGGGCCAAGCTTGTTCTGGGCCTGGCGCAAACTACCCAAGACAAAATTGTGACTCACAACAGACATCTGCCTCAGACTCATTCCCTGCAACAGAGGCATTTGGGATCTCCCGGTAATGCAGCCATTGTCACAGTGGGCCCTGCCTCCTTCTGTGCTGGGGGAGGAGATGACACCCTTGTCCAGCCCTAGCTCCCCATTAAGTGGTGATCTAAGGGCTCAGACCTCCACAAGTAGCAGTGAGGATGTTAGTACTATACTGTGTATAAGAGTCATCCCAATAAAGACATATGAGCACAGGCTGGGTAAAGGATATGGCAGTGGCTGCTTCCCAAAGTGGTTTCCCAAAAGGATTTGGGCTGAACGATGCTGGGTCATTGTGGTAACAGCAATAACAAAGCAATGATCTTTGATTTGAATACTCCCAACACGGCACTGTGTCTTAAATATTGTCATTAACCTGGCTGACACAGTTATATGGAAAATGAAATGTGTACTCACCACATTTCATTTAAGAGATCGATTAAACTGAAATGGGTAGCTATGGCAATAGGCAGAAGAGGATGCCTGTTTATATGATAGGTAAGAGAAACCACATGGACAGCTTCAGGAAAGTCAGCGAGCAAGCAATAAGCATAGCACCACTTGTATCAGGACTGAGAAAATGGTCAGAGAAAGTTCTCTGGGGTTTAAGTGCTTCCAGAAAAAAAAAAGCTGAAGCTGCAGGCAAAGAAATCGTCACCTCTTGCTTGATTTTACCTGCATTCTAAGAGTCAAATGTTTGTAAATAAATAGGGCTGCACCAATGGCATAACTCACTGTTTCCAATTTCTATAATAAACGAATGCTACATTTTAGCCATGCCACCCATCACAAAGGGCAACTATGCATTGAAAAAGATGCAAAAATATCAACACATTTTCAAGGAGTTAGAATTGTCCATGTTCCTTTTTGATAATTCCTCAGCTGTGTTTTCTATGATACATCACCTCTGGTTCTGCAAGGAAAGAGCAGTAGAAAAACCTTTCAGGGTAGTGGTCTAGCAAAATGCCTTTATTTATGATCTGTAAGGCTTTCGAGTGCTGAGCCCCTGTCTATTCTAGAGAAGCGACCTCAGAGTACTTCTACTGCTGGATCGTTCTGAGCCAGAGTAAGCCTCCGTGCACGCAGGGCTCTGGCTACTGCCGGCTGTGCTTAGCTCTGCCTTGGCTCCCTTTGCTCCCAGCAGATTTAGCACCATCAGCAGTGTTGGCAGAGCCTCAGTTTGGGTTATGTGCTTAGGCGATATGCTCTGTATATAGTAATGTGCTCTAAGTGTATGGTATTTGCTTAGGTTGGTACATAACTAGTATTGGGGACGGTTTAAGGAGGGGGAGGGGTAAAGCATGACCCCTTAACGTAGAGACACACAGCAAAGGCTCTATAAAGAAAAGCGCCATATCCCTGAAACACAATTTCAAATCTATTGTTAGGCAGCAAAAAGGCAGTAATTACAATTGCAGACCAATTTCTCTCTATTGCCAGGGAAGATAATTCTCACCACAGATACACAGCTAGCTCTATTTTTATTCTATCATTTCTTTTTTCAGCATGCTGAAAAACTCAGAGAAGAGCAAGTGGCAAACAGAATTCAGAGGTGTCCAAGTAAACGTAATCCATCAGGAGACCATTTACAGTATCTACATTAGTAAAAGACCCCAAATTACAGTTCTTTGGAATTAAAATAAATATTGATATAATGCATAATATAGTCAGCTGTTCTCTGGATTATACTGTGCTATCATCTATCACTGTAAGTAGTTTTTAATGTAAAAATGAAATATACATTCTGCTGCGGCTACTTTTGTACTGGGTTGTTTGTTTGTTTTTAACCATATCGTGTGAGATTTGGAACATTAATTCACTTTAAAAGGGCGATGTCGAATATATGCCTTTTCCAACTGCTAGCCTGAATGTTTCCTTGTGTGAAGTTGTATTAGATCACACAGTATTGGTGGTTGGTGCATGTCATCAGTGCCTACAATACCAAGTCAGGCTATGGCCAGGCACCAGGACTTGAAGTGTGATGCCAGAGCCTGCAGGGGCAACAAGGCCATTTAGGAGTCTTGACCCATTCGTTGCTGCACATTGACCAGGCAGCTCCAGTCCAGTGCCTGCTGGCTTGCCATACAAGTTCAGTGACATGCTCAAATTTCTTTGTACTCATTACCCAAGCTCATGCATTAGTAGCCTCTTTGAACTTGCTTGGTGTACCTAGATGTGCTCTCCTTGAAACAAAATGCAGAATAGGGTCACCCTAAACTCATCCAAGCATTATTTTTGGCCCAAGTGAAAATTCTCAGTGTACAAAAGAGAAGCATCACAATGCAGAAATGCTTAGGAGAAGACATGAACTAGAAATATACTTGTTAGGTGAGCTTAAACTTGTGACTGTGTCATCTGAACTATCATTTGTTTTAGAATGCAATAACCTATGATCTCACCCAAGAAATAAAGAACATCAAAGTCTGTGATTTCCACAAATGTATTTCTGTATATCCTGGCTGCTACCTGTAGTTTCCTATGGTGGAGCAAAGACATAGGAGAGAGGCATGGTTTCCTCTAGCATCAGCATCTGGAGAGTGCAGTGAGAGCAAGCCAGCACCAGCATTGGTGAGGCTCAGTGATGTCTTCAGAGAGATGGGGAGCAGCTTCAGAGAGCTGCATAATCATCAGGACACCTACATAAAACTTTCTGAAACTGCAGGCACTGGAGTTTCACTGGTGGCTGGGAATACTCAGGAACTGACAACCATCTGGAGTCATCTGTGCCACTCTGTGTATTTGGGAAACAAGCTTTCCTAAGTGTTTAGGACAATAACTACAAGGGCACCTTCTCAAACCTTCCCAGACCCCTAAAGACTGCTTTATTTCTTTAGGTTAGAGAAATAACATCACTCTTATTTCACTGGATTTTTTTTTTTTTGTTAATTAATTATTTTTATTTATTTATTTAGAGAGAGAGGAGTGGAACATATTTCTTCCTTTCCTGACTGGTACAGAAAATCTGTTTTCTCTTCTAATCAGCATTTGACA
>JAAGNO010012790.1:181733-197618 GCA_033439905.1 Ceryle rudis | reverse complement strand
TGGATGCAGAATTACTCATCCACTTAATTTTTTTGAAGATTGAAATCTAAAGTTACAATAGTTATTTTAAGATTTTCTTTTTGTGTCAGATAATGTTGAGCAAGCTGAAGTTAATTTTTAGGTTGAGTAAGCACTTAGCTTCTAATCGGTGGAATGGGATGGGAAGGGATAATTTTCTAACCTAGGTAATGTAAATGGACACAGATTTTTAGAGGGTTTCTTTAGAGAAATTGAGAACCTTACTTGATAATTTTTATGTATTTATTTATATATATATATTATTTTTTTTTTCTGTAGCTGCAGTAGTGGTTTCTGTTGGAATGCAAGGAGATAACCATGTTAGGAAGCTGCTTACCAGATGCCAGAGAGCTCACTCGTCAGGTTTTCTGTGCAGTCAGCATGGTTTCAAGCATCACAAGTGTCAGAAAGCACGTTAACTCAGTCTAAGTTATAAGAAGTACAAAGTATTATAAAGCCTTTTTTTTTCCTGACACGAGTAAATGCAAAAATTCAGTTTAGTCCATAGTCTGTAGCTTCAGTCATTGAGTAGAAAGGCAACAGCTCTGAGCTGTACAGTTCTAGATGGGCATGGAGGTAGAGAAAAGTTGCCTTTGACATCTAGTTTTGAGCACTTGACTGCTGGAGGTATGGGTCAGGGCTGCCACCACCATGGTGGTGACACTATTGAACTGCAATAATAATTTCCTTGTCTTAATATTACTGTGGGGCCGGGATGTTAATATAGAAAACCTTGGTTTAGCTATTCTATGGACCAGCATTTGTCCAGCATCCTAGTAAAGATGTATATAGGTTATGTGCATCCTAGCATGGCACTAGCAGAAGCTGGAAATATTATGAATGCAAGTGATGTATGAAATGGACGAAGAATGATAATGTTAGCTTACGAAAACTAAGGCATAATCTATGGTAATCGTAGGTATAAACAGAACTCATTTATTTTTCAATTAGGGAAGCAGAATTCACTACTTTTTATTGTCCAGGCTGGAACAACACTCAGGTTAATTTTCTTTCTTTGCAGTTATTAGGCCATAGCAATGATGACTTTGTGCCAAACAATTAACAGTGCCGTTCCTGTTTTAGGGTTCTTTTCTTAATTTAGCTTTAATTTTTCTCATGCTTAGTGATCTTGGCCAGCTAAAGCTTTATGTCCCATTTAATTCTGAGTCAAGGACTGGGCTCAGTCATGCCTGTGAACACTTGTCAGCTTTCCAACCATTCATCTTCATAGCCAAGGAGCAGGAAAAATATCTGCAGCTGAAGGCTGCTCCTCCTCCAGATTGCTTTTTTCTCTTGTTTTACAAAACTATCCTTATGCAACAGCCTTATGCTGTGACGTAGTGCTAACTCCAGTGAGACTTTCTCAATTCTAAGTCGTTATTGCCTATTATAGTCTTCCTGCCTTGAGAGCTGTTCTAATTATATAAAGAGAACTAGCTGTTCATAAAACCAGACAAATACAAATCACAGCATGCATAAACTTTCATAAAGAAAAAGCAATCTTTTGTCATTTGCTATTAATTTCCATCGTATGCCTTTTGTATAAAGGGATTAATGGTTTTGATTTCATACAGTTAGATTCTTTTCATAGTTACAGTTCTGTTTTGCCCATTCATAGTAACGGATGTGAAGTGGTCATGCTCAAAGGACAAAGTAGTCAATGCTGTTCAAGGAATACTTCAATACAAGTGCCACCAAGAAAGAGACAGGTGATAGTCGTGGGTGACTCTCCTCAGGAACACATCCATGTGGGATGAGCAGTTTGAGAGAAGCTTGAACACAAGAGGTAGGGGAAGGAAGTAGCATCTATCTCACTGCTGTCACGGTGGCAATGCACACGCTGCATTTCAAATTTAGGAGAAGTATGTTAGTGTGGACTGCACTGATCAAAACAGACGGCGTAGATATGTACTGTAAAACTTGTTCTTGAGTAAGCATTCTCTCTTATTCCCCAGCCTGCTTACTGCCAGGACAACGTGTTACAAATTAAGTGCTTGAAAACTCCCGTACCTTGTTCCTCTGCAGAAAACCTCCCTGACAAATTCTTCCCCCGAGTGAGAGTTCACTAGCAAATTCCAGTGATGCTCTGGGTAGTTGCGTGTTGTGTAAACTCATCTCATAACCCCTGAACTCTGCTGCTTCTAATTTCAGCTGAACACGTGTGACAGGCCAGAGCTGTGGCTCATGAAACCAGCTCTTTTGTGCTAACACTGCAGCTGTGCTAGGCCACCAGGCACTGTCTTATTCCTTTGGATAAAGAAATTGTTTATTCGTGTACTCTGGTCTTGAAGTGGCAATGTTCAGGATGGAGCCATAGTACTACTCACGGAAGCTTTCCTTTCTTACATTCCCATGTTTGTTAGAAATATATGTTACAATTCAGACAAATGGTTCAAAAATAAAATGATTCCTTCCATAGTCAAACTCCTGCTGGCTATTGTTGATGTCTAGCTGCAGCTGAAACTTATCTCTGAAGAAGGAAGGGGAAAAAAAAAAGAGGCAGAAGTGTTGCTTTTCTGTCTAGAGCTGGTCAAATGACTTTAATTTCACAATATTTTTTTTCCAACTAGGATGCTTCTATTATTGGCATAGTTGGCATAGTTTTGCTGACACAGACACTTGTCTAGGGTAGGAAATTACTTTAGGTAATGTCTGATTGTTCTGTTTAAACTCCAGCAGAATCCCATGCTTATTGTTTAGATTGAACAAGTAGAGGTATTAAGTTGTATTTGTGCATCCTAACACAATTAAGTTCTACAACTATTTAGCTTTCCTTTTCTTCTTGTTATCTGTAGCTTTGCTGCTTTCTGTGCAAAGAAAATGTAAGATAATTGAATATTTTCTTCAGCATTTTTTTCTTTATTTCTCCTGGAATTTGCTGAATTGTGTTTAATAAATAGCTGTATTCTTCTGCAGATCAACTTCTTTCTTATTCTAGCTCATGACTCAGCTGTATTTCCAAAGGCTGCATCTGGTGTGTGTACTTCCCCCACCTTCTGGAGTGAAGTATATTTTTATAAAGAGAGATCACTTTTAAAAATACATTTCTAGTTCAGTTGTTTGAAATTCTGAGCTTTAATTGGCAAGGCCAAATTCAAGTTCATAGCATCCAAGCATACAGCAGTGACTCACTCTTAGTTTAAAATTGTACACACCAAATCTGGCTGTGATTTAATATGCCAGTTATTAAACTACTGTGTGCTGCCTACTGCTAGTGTAATAGTCATACTGCCCTCCCGGTTTAATTATGCCGCTTCTTATTTATTTTTACTACTGATGACCACCTCTTTTCTACACTATGCATGAGAATATTTTCTTGCATGGAGTCAGGCTGTAAGGCAGGCCCCTCCTCTTGCTAGGAATCTACAAATACTTGAAGAACACTGGGTTTTTTTACTTCTACACAAAGTCAGGTGGCTTTTTTCATTTTTAATATGAGTAGTCTTGGGGACAAAAACTGTTGCAGGCTTAGACTGTCACTTTGGTTGAAGTAGGGCTCTACTTTCTCTCAGGTTCTCATTTTACAGTACACACTCCCTGCAGAAGAAAAAGTCCAAACCCAGCCTTGTAAAGATCAAGTACTTTCTGATGCATATGCTGCTGGTAGTCTGATTTTGTGTACTGCATGTTTTCCTAGGTCTTTAGATGCCTATTAAGGTCACATGAAGTAGACAGAAAGGAAAAAAAAATAAAAATAGAGGAGAGCTGTTTCAGCTTCCTTCATGTAGATGTATGAGGAATAAAAACTGGACAGCAGGTTATACTGGTGGAAGTAGAAAATAATGCTAAAAGGATTGAAGGATTTCAGTATTAGTATAAAAGGGAGCAACAAACCCTAATGAAGCTGTCGTGCCATTGTATAGCAGTAGCTAATATTGACCTGAGAGAAAGGTTTGGGGATCTAATGACCTCAGAATCCTGACTTGCATTTGGAGTAGAGAATAGAGTGAAGTGACAGTGTGAGTTCTCTCTCCACTGCTTGCAAATCAGTTCCCTTCCTCTTCCTACATACTCACTTTCTGCAAGCAACTTCTGTCTTCTGCTTTCCTTGCACTCTGTCTCTGCCCGAGGTGGCTGATGGTTTTCTGTGGAAATTCTTAAAGCCACACTCCTTATTTAATCTCTGCAAATGTGTAGCATCAATCTATGAAGTTTTCTGGTTTCAGTATGCAGCATGAATCTATGAAGTTTTCTGTTTTAAAATACAAGCCTCCCTTAAAAGTTTTCATGAGTGTAGAGAGAGTGCATTTGACACCTGGTACCAGATCAATTATTCTTTGTTTAATGGCAACTTTTTTAAAGACTATGTTGTGACACCTTTGTTATCCTTTAGTGATGAGGACAGTGAGCACAATAATAATTTTAAGCCTCAGTAGGTTTATGGAGTTAGACGTGTCACCATACATTATAAAAGCAATCAAAAGTGTGTTTAATGAGCTTCAGTGGAGTGCAAATCCCAGCTTCATACAGCTTATACTAGAGAGAGTCTTCTAACAGAGCATGCTTTCCTGCTCTGGAAACTCGCTACAGGAGGATATTCCATCTGTCACTGAACACAGGCCCTTTGACTGTACCAGTGAGTCTAAGTCTTGTGTAGGGATAATAGAAATTGAATGAAGTAGACTGATATTTGCAGACATAAAGAAGGTGGCCACCTTCTTTACTCTGTATTTGTAATGGTTGAAAACTACAGCTGAAACAAAATAGAGTAAACTCTAGGATTGTTTTGTTTTGCCTTGCCACAAATTGGTTTTTGTGTGGGTAATTCAAGCCAAAGGGAATCTACAAGCATTGTTAAAAGTTACAGTAGGACTTTTCCTAGAATACTCACAATACTGTAAGAAAAGTCCTGCTATCTGAAGTTGTGAAGTACTCCTGAATAGGCTTCTGTTAAGTTTGGTTGCTTTACATCAAGTCCCATTTGCTGGTTTAGGATAACAATCTCAAGTGGTCCTGCAGGGATGGCAGTACTTACATGTGTTGCCACAATATTTAATGCATTGCTTCTGCATTGCAGCTACCACAATGCTGTTGCATGTAACTTACTCCTGAGGTCTGTGGGAGAAATACACGATTCCTTTAGTGCCTAGGTATCTAAAGAGTTTGAAGATCTAATCATGTGACTTCCCAAAGGACCTGTTTATAGTCAAGGCTAGGCTCATGCCCTAACACACTAGACACACCTCTGTTTTCCTAAACATTGTCACTGGACTTGATAATGTCTATACCTTGCTATTTTGCCTTTCCCTATGTGGTCTTATATTGATCCAGCTTCCTTTTTCATATCCTCCTGGGATATGATAATTACTCCCATCTGCGGAGAGGGAGTTGAGGAAGAGCTTACTGCTTACTTGAAATAGCATGCCTTATCTAGTGGCAATGGAACCTCTAGGAGCTGTCATCATTGGGTAGATATTCCTTGCTGCTTGCCTCTGTTCTTAAGGCATTCATCCTGTTTTTCTGCCTGTGTTGTCTCTGAATAATTTTCTGACTAATTTCATGTTTTGATTCTAGCTTTGTGATTATAGCATGGCAGCTGCATACAGATGTGGTGATGGCTGAATTGTTATTTTCCTGTAATTGGGGTGATAAAGTCACTTTCTTTCAAAGCCCTTTTCTGAGATGGTTATAATTTTCTGAATGACTTATTTATCCTGAAAACTTGCATTACTCGTGGCACACAAAATGAGATTTTAAAAATGAATTCTACCAATATCTTTATGCTATTTAGGATTTCCTGACTGTGAAAACTTGTGCATTGAGAAAATTATTCAGAAGCTCTCTTTATACTTCCCTAATATCATCACCTTTATAACAGTTCACATCTTATGTGTATATAATAGGTTTATTCTGATGCTCAAATTTCATGTGACTGGTGCAGAGGAAGACGTATGAGAGTCACATTTGGACCATGAGGCCTGGAGCTCAACCTACTTAAAAGTACTTCAAGTGAGAAACTTTCTTAATGGAGATGAGGTCTTATTGTGATATTCCTGGGAAAGGGTATGCTCTTCCTAATTGCTTAAATGCGAAGTCATAGAATTGTAGAATCATTAGAGTTGGAAAAGACCTCTAGGATCATCAAGTCCAACCTTCATCCTGACATCTATCTATCCATTAGACAATAGCCTCAAGTGCTACGTCCACTCGTTTTTTAAACACCTCCAGGGATGGTGACTCCACTACCTCCCTGGGCAGCCTGTTCCCGTGCCCAACCACTCTCAGTGAAGAATTTCTTCCTAATATCCAATCTAAACCTCCCTTGATACAACTTGAGGCCATTTCCTCTCATTTTATCTTTAGTAATTTGGGAGAAGAAACCAGCACCAGCCTCGCTACAACCTCCTTTTAGTAGAGTTCACTGGCAACTCATTCTGTACATAACTGTTGACTTTTCCTGTGGTGGTACATGCTAGAAGAGATGACTTTTCTGTGTATTTAATTTCTAATTCAGTTTGGGTAAACACCTTTGCTTGTCAATCGGTTGCCTGAGAAATTTTCAGATCTTAAGGTTTACAGCGTTGTCTGTTCCGCAAATGCCGATGATGTGTTATCCACACTCCTGCTAGCAGCTGTCTCTGCTCCAGTTTTTCCTCCTCTCTCAAATGCCAGCTACTCTTTCTCTCAAATTTACCAGTTATTAATTATCAATTAACTTAAGTAGGTTAAATCACGGTCTTGGAGTTTGTGATACTGAGGAACCTTTTCTTGGCAGTTCTTTTTCACTTGAGCAGTTCCTGTGCTTGTTCTTCCTGCTTCTCACCACTTATTTCCACTGCTGCAGGCTATTGTAACCAGATTCACGTAGGTCAAAGAATCTCTCCTGCCTTATCTTAAAACCCTGAGCAATTCAATGGCCAGGGTCACAGAGTAGGCCCACAAATGGTTGCTTTGGCACAACTAGAGGGTGACAGCAAATGGGCAAGTGGACAGAAACTCTTGGAACTCTGGGGAAAAGGCCTAGCCTACCATTGCTGCTAAAAAAGACGTCCTTATATATTTGAGATCTGCTGCTATTTTGTCAGAGCTTTTGAAGAGAGACATCCCAAAGCTTGGTGATTTTCACAAGGTTTCAGTGTGTTTAATGCTAAAAAAAACCCAGCCCCCAAACAAACAAAACAAACCAAAACCAACAAAAACCTGAAAGAAAGAAATCTTGCTTTACAGACCTTACAGCACTTCTCTCCATCAGACTGCTTTATATATTAGTACTGAACTGTACATCGATATGCTGCCTGTTTGCCATATACTCACAAAGACTTCCATCAGTGCCACTGTTGCTTTAAGCATCCCTGTGCTGATAGCACTGGGGAATCACCATGGCCTGTGGTGATACTTTTGTTCATGCGGTTGCACAGTAAACATGTGCAAGTTAATGCAAGGCACAACTGAGAGGATAATAAGGTAGAAAGGAACTACTCAAACTGGTGCTGCTGCTGGAAGAAGTGCTCACAAAACTACACCTGTCCTTGTTTCTCGTTGGGGGTACTTGGCCTCCCCAGTAATTCTGTTTTTCACTTCTCTCAAATGAATAGCTACAACAGTGCTTAATTTAAAACAACAAAATCGATTGCTTTTGTCTAATGAAGATTAGAAGTTTGACTTTATCTTTTATGGAGTGGATCTACCTTTGAGTTTTGCTAGTATAGTAATGCTATTTGGGACTGTGGGAACGTGTGTGATGGGCAGTCTCCATCCCTCACCTGAGTAAGAGCCCTGGCACATGTAGCAGCTCCAGTCAATGCTCTAATGTATGCTGAAGTATACCAACAGCCTTTTGAGACTTCTGTGTTTTGTTTAGAGGCTTGTATGAGCTATTCTAATGAGGCCTGATGAAAAACATTTCTCCTTGAAAGTAACTGTGGGAAATTTTAATGAAATCAGTATGTCCATTCTCAAGAAAGGCACAGGTAACACAGATAGCATATTTTCTTGAGGTTTTGTTTTGTGGTGCTATCTCTTCCTGTAAAGCACAGCAGTGAAGTCAATGAAAATGAGACAAAAGAGAGCAAATAACTGTTTAGTATGGAAGATGTGTGAACAAAAACTTATGTCTATATTTCTTCACCCAGCACTGGCTTCAGCAAATTTATTCCAATCTCTGTAAATCCCTACAATATGGGTGAAATTGAAGTTAAAAACCATATTGTTTAACAACAAGATTACGGTGGTATTTACCCTCATTACCTGGGCTCCGTCAGTGTTGCTGGGTCACCAAGTCATCAATGTGTTTGATTATACTGCGCTGAGACTAATTACACTGTTGTACAGAGCAATTTGAGGCTATAAAAGGGAGACATTTCTTAGAGCTACTCTGTCTGTACACACACCCGAAGGCAGAAAAACCTTTCATGTTGGCTGTCCTTTGTGACTTGCTGGATGAGCACCACTCAGTGGTCTCTGAAATGCAGACCTGACTGAGTGGAATATATGCTTGTCTGCAGATGTAAAGCCACAAATCTTTGTTGATATTTTATGCTTCATCATGGGGAGGGGGAAGGAGGATGGTGTGGGTTTTTGTTTAGTTTTGTTTTTTCCTTTCAATTCTCTAATGCTAACTCTGAAGCCACTCGATGTAGAAGCCTAAATATTTCTTCTTTCAAATTCTTAAGCCATTGTTTGCTTTTTCTGTGGCCTTCATATATACAATTTGGTCTGAAATAATGTATTTTCACATAATTGCACTTCATTTAAAAAAAAAATTATAAACATGAAAGTCTTATGGGGAATTTTCTCTGTCATTTCTTTCCTTCTTTGCCATATGGTTAATATCTTTTTATGCATAACTGTGGCCTTAGCATAATTGAAAGATTCCTCTGATGTCCTTGCACTTGCACCTCTTTTCAAGGCTGAATTTCACTTTGTGTTTTATGGTTTTGGTGCCCTGTGGGACAAAAAATGTTAAAGGACTTGGACCAATAAACTATTGGAGATTTAGCAATGAGAGGTTAAGATGTTATTCCCTCCAGTTGCCTGCCCATCCCATTAGCTGCCATTACAGCCAGGAGAACAAAGCTGGCAGCATAAAACATGTCCCCAGGCAAAGCACCCACGTGCTCTGGCATCCTTTGACAGTTTGTGCTGGACTCTGACTGACAGTGGCCGAGACGCACATGCCGTGTGATGCCAGCGGGGCAGTAACTCCTGGCAGAGGAGCTGAAGAGAGTTATATCTGCAACTACCTCAGTATCACCTGATTTTACCTTTGGAAATGCCATCTCTGTCTGCTTTAACATCACTTCTTTCAGCCTGCCCTTGAAAATAGGACGCAGCAAAGTCCCTGACAGAGAAAACAGTCTATCTCCATATTTTTACAGGAAGAAATAGAGCCCAGTATTTCTAATTAATTATTTTAGTAATAATTCTAATGCCTTGGAATTGATCTTTAAGTGAAGAATGTAGTGTAATTTTTATTACGTGTAATGATTTTTTCTTTATCAGTGACAGTGCTGGACAAAGAATATTTTGTGTTCTCTTTTTATAAAATAACTTATTTTTTTCCTGTTCATGTGAAGCATCATTTAAAATCCTTCTTATTCACATCTTATTGTGACTGTCATAGTTTATTTTAACGGGCTGTACTTTGGAAGGTTTTTTGTCTTCCCAATGATCTCAAGTCTCCTATTCTGGAAGCGTTTTTCCTTTCTCATCCTTTTCTTTGCTTTCTATGCATATGATCCTGCCAGATCAGAGTTCTGTAGTTTTGCTCTTGCAGAACATTTAAGTACTAATGGCTCTATAGCAGTGAAATTAAAGGGCTGGCACCTTGCAGCACAGACCTGCAGAACAAGGGTTTCTTACTTTTAATTCATACAGAACAAATTGTTCCTGGCAAGGGGCATGTAAGAGTAGTGCTGGTTTATAACCACAGTAACTAACAATGGATTGGTCCTTTAAAATTGAATAGTTTGCCCTGTTCTATAGTATCACACTAGCAAATCTTCCCACAGCAAACCTCAAGACTTCTCACCCTGACTGGACTTTTATTTTTGTCCTCTTTTCCCATTCCTATTGTCTTAGAAACAGTCAGCTACAGGCTGGAGGCTACATGCACATTCTCTACAGACAAGGCAGTGATGTAAGTTTGGCTTATTTTTTGAATACTTTAATTCTTACTCGTGTGAGTTTTATCACACTTTAATCACTCCAGCCATGTCTATAATCAAAGAATTCTGAGGTTTTGATACAGGATTGTCCAGTCTTCATCCGAGCAATGTAATTGTGCTTTGTCTCTGTTATTAGTGTTCCTCAAAGTAGTTCTCAAAATTAGCTTGCATGATTTCATTTGATTTTGTCTTTCTCTCTTTTTTTTCTTCTTTTTTACCCTCATATGTATCCTGCATGTCTGTTTGTGAGTGCAGGAAATGACATCACTTATTGTTATAGAAGATGGTGGTACATCTTCATTAGATCAACACGTTTTCACTAGACATTTAAGGTATTTCATTAAATCCATTTGAAAAGGTGATGACTTTTAAGTAAGTATAACTAATAGAGGGCAGAATCTTCAATTATATCTTTATTGCAAATTTTCACATTCTTTATAATAGAAACGTGAGTACTTGATTCCAAATCATTTGGAAAATTTCAAATACATTTTGCAACTACAGACAGATGTATGTCTGTAATTGTTATTTAATATATCATCGTTTCTTTTGTTCGTGGACTCTGGATCAGAATGACACACGTTTCTTCCTATGGGTAATCACTTAAATCTGCAATATCTAATTTATGTGGCTGAGTATGAATTTATCAGTCTAGTATCAAGCATGTGCATTTGCCTCTACTGATCTTTAGCATATTTTACTTAATTTAATGCAGAATTGTAACCTTTTACTTGCTACTTTTTTTCATTTTGGCTTATTTCAAAAAAGAGTGGTTGCACACTCTTTCATGCTGATAACTGTTTGTATCCACAATGTGACTGAAATAATACTGTGTTATGAATGTGTCACACTTTTTTCCCCCACATGACCATGTAGAAAGTAGTCAAAATCTATGTTAATATTATTTTGTTCAGCTTTAAGTAGGTTTCCACTCTCCTTTGCGCTAAGCAGAATGAACCAGACCCATCTGACCCAGAGCCAAGAATAATAGTAACCCCTCCTCTTTCTTCTCCCTTCTCTTCCTTCTTCTCTCACAGAAAGAAAAAAAAAAAATTCTATATTATTTGGGGAGCCCAAACAGGTTAAGGCCCTGCATCAAGTATCTTTTGAACCCTTTAACATTTCTGAAGTATGACACCGTAGTTTGGCTGATTATATGACAGGTTGTTTACTTAAGTTATGCTTGCAAAAATTTCCATTATCTATATTGCTGGTTAGAAATGCTGCTAATATGCATGAGCAATTACAATAACAGCCATCCACAACTTCAGACTTCATCTGAAGACCAATATTTTTGTGCAGGAGCTTAAAATAGTGTCTATAAATGCTATGTAGCCATCTTTATCTGGAACATAATAGCAGCTAAGGTGGTGTTAGAAGCACTATATTATAATTGTACACAAAAGCTCTGCTCCTTACTCAGTTTCTTATAAAACATGACACTGAATTAAAAGTGAACCTATGTGATTTCCACTTTAATAGTTAATGTTTGTGAAGTATAGAGAAGAAACCAAAAATCTCAAAAAATGCTCACGTGTTAATACAAAAACTAAAACTTACTGTTATAACTTAATAAATCTGGCCAGAAAATCTTTCTGGTGATGTTTCAGATTTTTTTTTTTTTATAGTTTTCTCCTATGTTTTGCATAAGCATAATTAGAAAGTATGGTGGGGTGCAAGAAAGGAAAAATCTAAGGCATGTTTAGGTCCTAGCTTATGGTCTTCTGCATTTCACTTTTGGAGGGGATTTGAGGGATGAGCTGAGACTGGAAGGTTCATATGTTCAATGTTCATTTCTGCTTCTGGCAAGAGGAAAAAATCAAGACTGTTCGATATTTTAATTGTACACTGAATTAAAAAAGGGGATGGAGTGGGGGGTGAAAAACTGATGGTACCTACTGCAACACAAATTTGCATACATATGAGATCTCTGGTATATGAACAGGAGCTTTCACAGCCATCTGTTCTTTTGTTGCAGTTGCAGCAGTTCCAAATATTCACTGATGTGGTCTAAACATGTTTAATAAGCACCTATTTAAAGCACAGGTTGCAGGAAGCAAATTCTGTGTTGTTTCTAGACTAATCTTGATGATTATTGTGCTATGTGTCCAGTCAGCTAGCTTTTGTCCATGCTTTTTTGTTTTTTCTTTGAGAGAATCGTGACTGTTCTGACATGTTTATCTGCTGGGAGTGGCATATTCAGCGATCAGGGAGTCTCCTTGTGGTGAGAAAAAGAGCTCTACTCTAGCTGGGGTCAAGAGGCTGGCAAAAACCTAGGGAGAGAGGAGACGATGACAACATGATGTCATCTGTCTTTACAGAGGAAAAACAGGTTTGGGGAAGGATACAATCCAAGTATCTCTCAAACTCAACCTCCATCTCTTTTGTTGCTCCTGTAAATTAATATTAGGAAAGGATTCAGCCCAGATCCTCTCCTACTGAATTTTGCTAAGTCCAACAAGCAAACCATTCGAAACAAAAAAAATACTGCTGGAGGGCTTCAAGGTAATTTGTGTTGGCTATTGATTATGCTAGGAGGTAAGAGAAAGGATGGGCTCTTTGCCTCACCACCAGCACTCCCACTCCCCACTCCCTACCCCCCAGTTTCTGATTGAATTCCTCATTTTGGAAATGTGAAATATTCAGACAGACAACCTAAACCAAATGTTACTTGCTGGAGGAATACTGTCTTAATTTATTTTCTCTTCATATCTTTACTCTGGGCTAACACAGGAAGGGGAAGTAGGATAATAGTGCTATATTTAGTTGATGTTGCTAACTTTCTCCCAGTTCCTGATTGTCGGTAGTTACAGATTTCATAGTATCTGTCTGTAACTGTGAATGTGTCAGAAGCTGCTAACAAGCGCTTGTAAGTGCGAAAACTAAAGTATAAATATTTTTAGTCAAAATAATTCCTAGATTATGGTGAATGAATAAGTGTCTAGTTAGTCATTACAATTTTTCCAGTGACATCCATGCTGGAGAGAACTCTGACCAACCTGTGACCCAGTGACCAAGATCTGGAAACTTCAAGAGTTTAAATGTATGAAGTGTCTACAATAGAGCAACAAGAATGAACTGCAGAACTCAAACAAGGGAAGAATGCTTCAGAGCTGAAGAGTTTGAGGTTTATATTTTCACTGAGCTTATATAATTTTCTAAATACAGCATTGTCTTTTAAACCTCCTTCCGTGCCCTTGAAGGGACTTAATCTAAGGAATATAAAGTATTAATGAAGGACTGGATGCCCATTTAAGACACATCTGAAGAGGGTATGAACATAGTCATCATACTTGCAGAAATATCAGCAATATATGGCACCTTAACACACAGGAAGGTCCTTATCAAAATATACGGCATGGCAAAAATTTATTTCATATTAAAATCAACATCTATGAAAAGAAAAATAAATCTGCGACTGAATGAGATTATTTTTTTTTTTTTTTTTGCCGTAGAGCCTTGTGTAGCACCTGAAATCAGGTATGTGGTAAAATCCAAACTATTCTGACTATTTGTGCTCTTCAGGATTCATTTGCCATGTCAAAATTAATACTGTGGTAATCTGGTTAAAAGACAAATGAATTTGTCCCATTTCTGGAATTACAAAAAGAGACAATTTGGTGCAGTTTGTAGAAAAGTGCAGGTCATGATTGTTTTCAGTGAGAGTGACTTTATCTCTGTTTCCTTTTTTCCAGGGATCCATCTGAGTAGGAGGTAGTTTCTGGACTAAGAATAGAAGTTCACAAATTTGAAGGTGAATAATTAATTTACATTATCATAACTAAATTCAATTATTCAGTAGCTGAATAGGCATATTTCAGCACAAGTGTGCTGTAAGTTGTTTTTCATTTGTTATTGGGTGCCACAGATTATTGTAGACTTGCCGTCCCCATGCAGCAGACCAGACCTCAGGGGAGTCCTTTTTGCTGCGTAACTCTAGAAAAGAAATCAAAAACTAAGTAACTGGAGTTGTTTTATTGGCAGGTTATTCCATTTAATGAGTGATTAAAAAGGAGAGCTGGGGCTCTTGAATATCTGCCTGAAGCAGCTGGAATAGACTAGCAAATCCAGAGATGTTTGACTGGTTTTTGAATGGGAGTTGGAAGAGTAAGTCTTTGCAATAAATATTTTCACTTTTAATACAGATAACACCGGGCTACATAGAAAAATTATATGTGTGGCTGGTATATAGTTAATCATGAAGCACACCAAAGTCACGCTGATGAACACGCAGTCATACATGCACAATTTAAGCCTATAGGTCACAATAGCTGGAGATTTTAGGCTTTGGGATTAATCTGACTTTGTTGCTAATTCCACATCTATTGAATATGCATTATCATTTGCATATATGACATGATCCCTAACATCAGGTCTTAGCCTAAGAACCTATTTCTTCGGTAAGAAGCCAAATGACTATGTTTTAGTCTTAAAAACGCTGGAATCTAATGCACTAGAATTAGATACAATCTCTGTACTGCAGCTGGAGGAAAGTGACCCTGCTACCTTTAGTCTGCAAAAGCTGTTTGTAATTTCTTGGAATGACTGCCTTCCCACAGGGATAAAATATAGAGATAATACTGAAGGTTAGCACTCCTACGTGTCTTAGTTTGATGCTTTGCCTTGGGTTGCTGGACATCCTTTTCCTTGATTCTCCGTAGGTCTAATCCTGGAGCAAATCAGTCCAACAACTGAATTCTGCAGTTCTCTAAGAGACAGTCTTGTCCCATTGGGAAGAGGCTGAGTCACTCCCAACGCTGAGCTGTCAAGTTATGGAGCTTCCTGTAGAGTGGTTCCAAATCCTGAGATTTTCAGTTTGCTAGTTGATTTTTTGCTTAAACATTCAAGTTCATTCAGTTATGAAACTGTCTTTCAGTTTTCATTTAAAACTAAAAGCTTTCACTTTTAACCCCTATAGGAAGGTAGAAATCTGAAACAGTGAAACAGTACAAACTAAGCTCTATCATCTACATTTTTTTGAGGATTAAAAAAAATTAAACCAAACTAACTTCCCAGAACTCCAGAAAAAGAAAATTAGTAGTGTTTTTCTGTAAGTTCATTCCTCTTTTCTCTCGGTCCCACAACCCTCTGCTTTCAGAGCACTGCGTGGACAGATTTTAGACAGGGCAGCCTGTGTCTGGGACTGACAGTGTGAAGACTGAGAGCAGGAGTGAAGGACGACTGCTCATGTGTGCAATGAGAGATGATGATCTGGAGTAATGATTGTGAGGACTGTATACTGTGGGGAGCTCTGTGTCTGGAGTAATTAGGAGGCACGATCCCACCAGTAGACCTCTAGATCTTTGCGCAGGATTCATGCCTTGGAAATTCTGAAGAAGTGGCTGCACCCCTTACTATTTTTCTCCTACCACCTTTTCCCAAAACATCTCTCTCTTTTATCAGTCACCGTGCAGCTTTCTCACTTTTCACAATCTATTATAACTCAAAAAAATCAGTCCTCTTCCTTCAATCTAGTCTCTGAATATACAAGTTTACCTGGGCTCCCGCTCTTCCCACTTGTTCTTGTTGTTTTTTTAACTGCAACTGCAATTCTGGCTGGACTTTCCTTGCAAAAGTGAAGCCCAGCAGCTGCTCCAGTAGGTTTTAGAGACACTGCATAGAGGATGAACATACCACAGCCTTCTCAGGACTCAAAAGAATATGTGCAGAGTTAAAAATAATCATTATAATTTTGTCCTTGTGCCAAGGAAGTCTGGAGTACTACTGTTTCTGTTAGATAACCAACAGCTGCTTAAGGCTC